>CABEEJ010002326.1:64847-83624 GCA_901482245.1 Timema douglasi | reverse complement strand
GCGGGTGGTAAAACAGATGTTTCTAAAATAGTTACATTATTCATTGGATAAAACTTTTATAAATCACTAACATTTTATTATAATATTACTACGTATTAGGTGTTACTCGTTTAGCCATTTAATAAAACGTTTCCCAGGAGGCACTGCGAGGAAGCGAATAACGTCACCTCCCACCTATAACTAATTTTAACTAAACTATTTAATTTTGATAAAGTCGCGTTGTTTCACCTGATGAAATCAGGCTATGATACTCACAAGCACTCGAGCTTTTTTACATAATAAAATATTTATTACACAAAGTTACTTTTCAATATACTTAAATACAAAACATAAAGGGTAGAATTTTTTTTATGTCTCCAATGGTGAACACAAATATCTTATTTTGTTGTGACCGTATGCAAGAATATCGCATCCATCATCTAAAATATAGCGTTTGTCATCTCCTGGTGAAAGTGCAAGTTTATTCAAAGAAATACTGTACAATTGGTGTTTCTCACTTCTTATCATGGACATATTGGCATAGTGTAAGATCCCCTGCTTTAAACAATTTTTATAATGAGAATGTTTAAATTTCTTTTTGAGAGTTGTTTTTGATACACCTTTACCTACATTTTTCTCCTCAAGACTCTCCTTTTGAATGGAATAAAGTTTAGGTCGAAGCCCCACAAACTCTCAAATACACTCTCCATTCATCTCATTCTTCATTTCACACAGAGCTTTTTTATTGCACGCACTGTGTAAAAAATGTGTTTCTGGATAGTCTGAAGTGTAGAATTTGTCTATATTATCAAAAATATCCTCATACACATTTTCTGTTTTCAGTTCGTAGCAGAGGGAGTCTGTGTCTGTGAATAAGAGCTTTGCATTTTATCCATATCTCCTCTTAACAGTATTATAATGAAAGTTATACATGATAACCTTGCTTATATCTAAGATTGCAAAGCCTACATAAATAGGCTTATTCAAAAGTAGGTTTATTTTTCTCATGTGAACCCCAATAACTTATCCGTGAAATTGTATAAGCTATAAATGCTGGTGAAGCAATAAACTTCTTTAGTCTCTTTTTTTTTCACTATTTAGTAATTCTACATTTACACGATGTCTTTGATACCCCAACGACTTCCCGCATACTGCATTATTCAAGAGTTTGAAAAAGTCCTTTTCAAATCCATTTATTGCATTTTTTTTCGTCGGGATGTATTAAAATCAATATATGGCTTCAACCAAACACTCTGATTGAATGTTAGGACTCAGTGTATCTTTTGAAGCTTCATACCCAAGGAAATATACAGTTTTAAATTACGGTAGTGTACCACATAATTTTGTTTACTGTCTAGGTTGGGCACTAGCTTTTCTGTTTTAACGCCGGTGGGAGAGTTTAGCTTGGATTTTATATACTTAGAGAATGGGGATAACATCTCAGGAGTAACTATTACTTTTTCAGGAGCAAGTGGAAAGTCACTATGCTCGTAATGAATTTCTTCCGGGTACTCTAGATCCACTTCTAATATATAACCCACAATGCTATCATCAGCAACTGAAATTATATTGAGCTCTGCTATTTCAGTCTTGTTCAACCGCCTAAAATTACTTTGAGGAAGGCAATCAGACATAAAAGTCCCGTATAAATTATTACAATCCCAGTATGTGATATACTTCACCTCCTTTTCGCGACTAAAATCCATCATATCGGGGTTGTTTGCTTCAGAATGTCTATTAGAAATCAGAGACACCCCAACACGTATCCCCTTTTCATTGAATAAATGCATTTCAGTGTAAGTTAATAGCTCCAACTCAACCTTGGTTATCTTTAAAAATGCCGCCCATGCTATTCTAGGGCTTGTGCAAAAATGTAAACAATCTAATTTATAATACTCGAAACATAAAGAGCGAAAGTATTCGAAGACGTCTGCTAAAAGTAGAACATCACTTAAAACGTATAAATTTTGATAATCTTCCATAGTATTCATTTCAAAGTTTTCCCACACAGTTTTAACATGAGCGTAGTCACTTTCTTAGATATGTTCTTGTTGTATTTGATTATAGAATGCTGATTTTGGTGGTAATTGAATATCTTTCAGTTTACTGCTGCAATCCATGTAGTCGTAGGGAAACACACCTTTTCGTAGCAGTAGATCTACTTTATTGAAAGGGATATTTTCATGGAGTATTTTAAATTGAGTTTCCCCAACATGTAACAAATTTTCAACCAATTTTCCAAGAAATGTCCTGGAAAGAGTCGATAAATTGTAAATACCCAAGACTGAAAGAGATATATTTCTCCATATTGTTTAGAAAACATGATATTCTTCTGTCTTTAAACCTCCCAATTTTCTGCATAATAATATGACCATCATAATTTTTTAAATTGTGTAAAATGACGGATATTCTCTTGGTATATTGAAACTTGAATATTGCACATACTATAGGATGCACCCCGATAAACTCCACTGAGATGACAGTGGTCACGGACGCGGTCTTAACCCAACTCTTTCTCGCAGATACTGCATACAATAGCCGAAATAAATTCACTTTCTTGTTCAGGGGTGATGCGCGTAGGGAAAACATTTTTATTCATCTCGATGATCATGGTTTCTTCTTCAACAAGCTTATGAAGAAAGGTGTCCACAACATTTTCGCCACTATAGATAACAGGAGGTTTCACACATTTACCATCCAAATCGACTACTACATAAGCAAATCCTGATGGTATATACTTGGTCTTTTTTTTGTGCTTGATGAGTGATCAGGGTTAGGTGCACACCCTGATATTTTAATATTAAAACACTCAAAATCTGCATAGATCACATACGGGAATTTTAGCATAAGTTTATATGTAGAAAATTTCAATATTTTATCCTCTTCTTTGGGCATCGAAATCAGCACACCACTCACTATGTCCATCCCTGAGATTTTCCTTGGAAAATCTAAGCAAGCAATATTTGCAATAGTATGATTCACCATTGTGTCGGGTCAGTGAGCTTAGCAATCTGCTGAAGTTCTTAATAAGACAATAATGTCCCCCATTCGCATTTGAAAGAAACACCAAATCCCCGTGATTATCACGACTGACCTTAGTTATTCTTAAAGGAAATATTTCTCCTTGGTAGCCGTACACATTAATAGATACATTATTTTGTTTTTCAAACTTAGCTATTTGTGGTATTTTCACAGGATATTCAATACCATCCATATTTAGTTTACCTTCCAGTGATATATACTTACTCACTCGATTAGCGTGCTCATCAGCTGGGTATAGATATGCTAGCACAGACCAAATATACATTTATTGTCGGCATTTCTTAAATTAATTAATGCAAATTTATTTCTCAACTCTTCTGGTAATGGAATATAGCTGGAAGCAGCCAAAGGAACATATTTAGCTCGTTTAAGTTCAAAGTATTTCACACGGTCCTCAGCCCAACCGCTTCCTTTGTGATGGAAAGAAGAAGCTGCCTCAATCAGGTAGATGCATGCATCCTCAATCTGTGATCTTAATTCGTCAGGACTTATAATGACCATACACTTAGTGTGAAAGTAAGGGGTGATTGTTTCATCTCCCTCCCTTTCAACACGAGAGTATTCTACACAGGCGGATGTATACCATTTTAGATTACCCATTACACTAAGTTGTTGGGTAAGCGTTGCTTACAAATTCCTTTTAATTTCGTTAGTAAAGACTAAAAATAGCGAGTCTTTCGAGGGAGAGATCTTGATGATTTTGACTGTACCATTCAAAGCTTCTGAAAACTTACAGGGGTCGTAATCTCGATCAATATCAAGATTCTCAATAGACTCCTGCTCTCTTGACTTTGAAACGTTGGCACCATTCACCAGTGAAGTTGTATTGCAGTTCTTCAGCTTGTGTTGTAATAGACTATCCCGTCGTGAAAATATTTGACTGCATTTATCACACTCGAACGACTTCACCTCGCGACTATGTGAAGAAACATGTCACTGTAAGCTGCCACTCCGACTAAAAACTTGTCCACACTCATCACACTTTTTAAGTCCACTCCCGTGTTGTAAACGCATATGACATGCCAGTTGGTAAGCTTGGTAAAAGATTTTGAACGCTTTTTACATGGGAAGACCATTTTAATCAAACGTGTAGTATGAAAATCAACAGATAAAATATTAACTATAGAGCCGTGTTTTATGAGAATAAGTAGATAAAATCTTAATGACAGTTGACTTGAAAATTATTTTCACTATCGCCTCTCTAGACGTGGAAGGCAAATTTCACACAAGGAAAGATGAGAATTTGACGAAATCCTTCACTAAGCGCGAATAATGTTAAAGCCCTTGTATCGAATTATAAACACTATTTATCTGTGAGTAACAAGATGTGTGTGTGCACAACTATTTCACCTCCGAATGATACACCTAGAAATAAAATTAATAAATATGGTAAATAGTATACGAGTAACACATGCGTTATTGTCTGAATCCTTCAATATTTCACTATTTACAAGTAAATTATTATGATATATCAAACTTATATTCATTTCTTAATTACTTTCATTCTGTGCCATCTAGTGAGGAAAATTGGTACTAATAATTTTTCTATGATTTGTGTTAACCTTTGAGACCCCCCTTTCACTTCCCCTCCTTAGCGGTATGTGTCGCAAACCTTTGGGTTTTTCCGATGACGTAATCATTACGTGTTATGTCGCAACCCTGGCGCCAGTCTTTCGGGTCGACAAGACAAGTCAGGACAAGAATAGATCGTGACCTCGGCAACCTGGGTTTTCCCTGGAAACAGTTTGGCGGCTCGACAAGACGAGTTGAGTCAAGAATAGATATTGAGGTCATTGCCTGGGGTTCAATCCTTGGTCCGGCACAGATTTAATTTATTGTCAAACTCTGACTACATTTTATGAGGCCAAGTGGTCGAGTGTTGTATAACTGTACAATACGTAGCAAACAAGCCAAAACCGCGTTGCCCGGGGCAATGACCCTCATTTCTAAACATTTACAAATATTACAAACAAAATGGCTACTCTCAATATTTTGGCAAATTTACTTAAAGTCTCCAGTCTGATGCGTAAATTATCATTTTTTACCATGTCTCCGAAACTATTTGTAGGTATAAATTACTTATCAATACAAATATGTAGATCTATTTATAATACAAATATTTTATTCGATGCATATTTTTATATTTCTCAATTTCTCACTCGTTTCCTCCTCTTTTGTCTACCACACTCCCCAATTATTTGAAGCTTTCCACTCTCTGAAGTTGCTCTCCTCCTAATGTTACTCCCCTTGTCTACCTATTTTCCTTCTGT
Organism: Timema douglasi; assembly: GCA_901482245.1. Taxonomy (NCBI): domain Eukaryota; kingdom Metazoa; phylum Arthropoda; class Insecta; order Phasmatodea; family Timematidae; genus Timema; species Timema douglasi. The sequence continues at coordinate 78,333 of CABEEJ010002326.1, read as the reverse complement.
GTTGTAATAACTTATTCGCTTTTATTTAAATTAAACTTAACTCCATATTGTACTAACACCCCGCTCCATATATCCAACTATTTCTGCACTCCTAGCTCCTCGTTTCCTCGCACAATCGCAAACAAACTTTCTTTCAATTTTCCTTAGCCTATTCTTCTCACTCCCTCCCTCATCATTTCATCAGATTACTATTATGAAAAACAATGGCCAGAGCACGTCTCCCTGTTTCAAGCAATTCCTTAGCTCAAAACATTCCCTCCGCTTACGTACTACTTTCACACAGCTCACGCTTCGCTTGTACCTTTCTCTCACTCTCCCCAATATTCAAACCTGCACTCATTTATTTTTCAACACTTCCCACAACTTATTTCCGCACACACTGTCAATGAGGTAATAAAATTATAATGATTCATTTTAGAGGAATTTGTTACTCATTGCTTTTTTTCAGTTTAAATTGTTATAGCCCCCCCCCCCTACACACACAGATATATATATATATAATACATACAATATAGTATACAATGTAGTGGTATATATAATGCAGTATGTACCATGCATGGTTTCATATTGTAGTGAGATCCTATTGTTATGCCCCAGTCGATGGGTTTTTCCCTGTGACATAATACTCTGTACGTGTTCAATATTGTATCCCTGTACCCGAGGTTATTGACCCTACAGTAGTATGACCAAACCGTGAGTGAAGAAATCCGGTACACTGGGGAGTCCAGGTAATTTTTGGATATTTGACCTAAAAATTGGCTTTTTAAAGGGTATGTTTTACCCTTGTGTGTATATATATATATATATATTTAATTCAACATGTTTTTAGTTAGTTTGGGTTCCTCAAACATTTATCAGTCCTAGCTTAGGCCTGAATACAACATACTATAATATTATATATATTCAGGACAAAGAATTTTGAACAATCTATTACAAAGTTGGTTTATTCAGTTTATAGGATCATACAGATCAATACAAAATAACTACAGTGATTTAGATATTTTAGTTGTAGTCAATTACAATCACAAAAAGACAATAGTGAATAACAATGGATATATAAATAACTATTCATAAACACACTTAACATTACTGTGTGGATGTGGATGCTGATGCTGTGGTAGAAGATTTGTTCCCTCGAATGAAGGCCACACAATATGAATCAGTTTTAAATTTTAATGGAGTAGCTAATAGTGATTGAAGTAAACAAAATCGTTAACATTTACTGGGTTATATGTGAAAATTTCAAATCCGGGACAATTGAACGTCCCGAAACTATTTTTCGGGACACCGGGAATACTTATGAAAAATACGGGACAGTCCTGGATTTCTGGGATGTTTGGTCACCATACCTTACAGAAATAGGCCTCTGTTTGCTCTTCCCCGATGACGTAATCATGTGCAATCTTGTAAATGTTGTGTCATATTTGTCACACTGCCCGTACAAAGGATGTGAGTGAACCACTCGTTGCCGGAGCAAGGTAGGTCCTGTCACACATTGAGGGTGATGAGCCAGGCTCCAAGGGGGATGATTGTAACAGTGATGCCCACTACCTTATCCTCCACTTCCTTTCACTTCACAATGATGATTTTGAAACAGATGAACACAAGAAGGAAATACAATGTGTTGATGTCTCTAACAAAGCTATTAATGCTGGTTTGCTAATGCATAAAGGCATAATTACTTGGCCAAATATGAAATAAGATTCCTTCAAACATTTAACTCCCTAACTACTAATAATATAAAACAAATTCTTTCAAACATTAATTCGTGTGAAATTTAGTAAATGCTATATGTGTATATATTTGAAACCTGTAATTAGCTAGCTTTTAAATAGCTGATTTCTTCAAAATAGCTCCGGTCTTCGAATAAGTCTGCTATTTAATTATTTTAATACATTAAACTTAGCCTTATCATAAACCAAAGTGTAATGTATATATCTAGCATTTTTATTTTAACATGAAAAAATAAATAAAACATGGTACCCTCTGCTAAATTTTTTATTTTCTTGTTGACACAGTTTTTTCTATATCACTTAAATTATTTAATCCCTTGATCTTAGTTAAGATTAATAAATTCTAATAGCTTCTAGTGCAGTGGTTCCCAACCACTTTAGAACTGTGACCAATTTTGTTTATAAGGGCCAACTTTTGTAGCCCGTGTAGTTGTAATCAACATGAGAAAAAATAAGATTTTTTTTATTGTGTATGTGTTTTTTCACTTTCCCATTTTTTCATAAATTTATATTTTCATATACACACCAAATTCTCATATATCAAAAATGTTTTTTGACACGCCTAAAATTGTCTAGTGACCTGCAGTTTGGTAGCCACTGTTCTAGAGGCATTGAGTGGTCATGGTTTTCACCATAGGCTGTTGGTGGTCACGAAATTTCCAAGTTGGTTTGGCCTAACTTCTACTTTGCTATCAAGTTTAAGCCTAAACAATTATTTTGTAATGTTGCTAAATTCATCATAGAAACGTTCGGTTAGAGGATTATATATTGAATTAAACACGGGATTTTTTATTACTGATCCATGCGGGGGATGATAAATAATACGTTCCACTTGAAATTATTCTATCACAGAAATTGCAACAAGGAATAAATGGAAAGGAGAATCTTTGTTCGGGAGTTAAATGAAATAATAATCATATATTTTTGGTTGGTACGTACGTCTTTATCTGTGTAACGGCGAATGTTGGGACTCATAATTCAAGCTCTAGAGTATTTAGAATGTGCATTGAATCCTCAAAAATAAATGGTATTTTTAAATAAAACCCTTCGATGTAAATAAAACAAATATAATATAGCTATATTTATGTATGTGCCTATATCCTAAAAAATTTGAACCATTAAACAGAGAGGCCTATGTACCACGCATATTCATTGCTTTTGAATAATTTATATTGTATTATTACTATTCAAACATTTATCACAATTCCAATTTAGTCCTACTCCCTTAGAACTTCAAGCTTATTATTGCATATGCTATTCTAGCTTATTGTTTCATTTTTTACTAAAGTCTTAACATGGCCTGTTCCAGCGCTGTACTCAGCTACATTGGTTGGAATCGCTACCTTTCCTGTTTCATGTACCAAAGTTGCTCAATATTGTCTGTTCCAGCACTTTACCCAGCTACATTGGTTGGACTCGCTTCCTCTCCTGGTTAATGTATTCTAACGAAGCCATGTCAATTATACAGTGGGAGGGCATAACTAACATAAGTAAGTACAATCACAGATATTAAACATAAATTCAATTTCACCTTTAAGATAATTATTTTCCTAAAAGAACTATACAACATGTCATAGCTTTGTAATCTCTATTGAAGTACATATTCCTAATTCATAATTTCGTTGTCAAGGGAAGAAGTCATAAAATCTCAATTTAATAAGTTTTCTGGTTTGATTATAATTTTATATCTAGTTTTCCAGTCAATTGAACGCAAAATGGGATTTCAAAACTCCTCTTCATTGTTTTGTTCTAGCATGCATGAACAATCCTGATATACCCTGCCTAACGGATGGAGATGATGTCCTACAAAAGTACAGTTTCAAATCATCTAATTTTTGGCCTGACATTTTGAGTATGAGTGTACTCTATGTCATATTTCATATCTTAAGCTACATTTGTATTTTGTACCGAGCCAAGAAAAGATGAACAAAACAAATAATGTATTTACGCATATATATGATATATACATGATATATATTATATATATCATATATATGATATATATATATTTAATAATTCTTAAAGCTACGATCTTTTTTCCAACATTTTTACATATGTGTTATAATTTGGCCTACATGTAAGAGCTTAAATACGTTAATGTATACTTTTCTCAATGCATATGTATATCAATAATAATGTCAATAGTAGGCCTATTAATTTAAATGGTTGGTAAATTTGCAATTATTTTTAAAAAAATGACCTAGTACTTAGTAGGCTTATAGTATATAGGCTCTACACTTACGATTAATTAGCAATATACCTAGAACTTTAAACACTGCTATAGACCTCCTTTTGAATCTGTTTCATTAACAATTATCAGCTCTTAAACCAAATGTTTCATATCACATCAAACTGTCATTGGTGGCAATAGGGAGAATGTATAAAAATAAATATTTTCTAACAAAAAATATATAGTTTTAATGTTGTTTTTTCACCTTTCCAATATAACAAACGCTATTACTATATATTTTTTTAACAATTCAACCTCAATTTAGTCGTGATTTGTTGCAATTATTTGTTGATATATCTTTATTCGCAAGTAAAGTTTGGGCCCCGAACCCTCCATATTTTGATCCTCGGACCTTTTGGCTTATACGTGAATCTGACTCTCAATCGGTTTATTTTAACTGTCATGATTATAATCATTTCCATCAGATTATATGGTTATTGTATTTTTGATGTTATATTTGACCCGAGATACGGGATTTTATTTAATATTGCCTTGTGATTGAGCACTATTTATAGTGATATCTGGGTTTCATGATGATGACGCGTATATACCTTACTACGCAGTTATTAGACGGTTAAGCGATCTGATTATATATTATACTTATAATTATAAAGTGAGTAAGATTTTTGCTGTTGTACACAATTTATTTAAATAATTTCACTTTCGGTACTGTTGATATGATATAAAATGACACAGTATTTGTTAGATTATAGATTTTTGTGTGATATTACAGGTTTCACGTTTTGAGTAATGTGTGCTGTATAGATTTGTGTTACTACTACTTAATATATTACTGGCATTGTCTATTCTTATCACCGGCACTGTGTGAATTTATACGCACAAGAGGATTATATTTGACCTACCCCTTTCCTCTTGGACCCCTTGTCTCCAGTGTCAAAACTAACTAATAGAAAAACTCCTGACAACCTGATGTTGTGAAGGCTATCTTCCTATCGGGTAGAGGGAGCCAGCGTGGCCTATAGTTTTTCTATTAAAACAGAGTTGATATTTCAAAGAAAAAAAAGTTTTAAAACGTAGTGTTTTGAAATTATTTCTAAAAACACGTGATCCTCCATGGATGAAGTATTAAAAGGATATCTTACATACAGTTTTTTTTAAAGAAAAATACCTTTCATCCATGACTTTTTGAATATATAAGAGGGGTCCAAAACAGTATCATCACAAGATGAATAGTCAAAATAATCAAAACCCGTTTGTAAAAGGATCTCTCTAATTTAGAATGGGCTTTCAAATTTTGCCGTATCTCTAAAATTGGGTACCAGAAGCAATATCCAATACAGTGTGTTGGTGGGCCTGTTTTACGAGCTACAGGTTGCGGTCACAAACCACCTCTTTCTCTGTGATGATTCTAAAATGAAAGTGTAACACAGGAAGTGAACCTATAACATATCAATAGTTGAAGAGCGTTTTTTAAAAACTCAAAATCCACAAAAGTTAAAGTCTTTAGTTATTATCGAGGCGTCAGGTTAGGCAGGATAAGCTCAGCTCTCCCAAAAGGTTTAAAAAAAAAAGAGAGAACACATTCCTTTAGATAAAACAGATGTAAAATTATAATACTATTGTTCATATTCTAAAGCGTAGTGACATGTTAGCAAGTGCGCAAAGCGAATGTGTCATTTCATTTTGGCAAGATAAAATGATGCCTTTCCACCTAACGCGTCCTCCGAATCAAGCCTGCCGGGCGCTATAGAAGATAATGCAGGCCCAACCGTTCATCTGAACCACTGAAGGTGATCAATAAGCCGGCCATCCCCTATTCGTGAGTGTGTGCTATATTCTGACAATACAGAGTAGATAAGCTTAGTTTTGTGATTGTAAATGGTATTTTATTATTTTATTGAGTTGTTATAAATGTATTATTATAATATATATCATTAATGTCTTAGGATTTGGTGCATGTACCGTAGAAAAAAAAAGGGGGGGGGGGGACGCTGTATACATCAACAAACACACTTTCGATTTTATTGACTTTTTGTTACATCATTCTACTGAGGCTTTGTCATTTGGACAAAAAGTGCATCTAAAAGGAAAAATAACAAGAACAAAATGAGATATTTTACAGAAGATATAGCAAAAATTAATGATAACAAATTATTATTATTATTATTTGTAGTAGTAGTAGTAGTAATAGTAGTAGTAATAGTACTCTGCTAGTACTGTATTATATAACTTCATAAATATCTCATTTTTGACATCATTAAGTGTGCCTCTTTATGAGTGATCATGATTATATTATCCAAAAATTATCATAATGCTTCGCCATTGCAGACTGAGTATGTAGGCTACACATAGCAAAGAACTAAAATAAAACCATGTTTGTATCTAAAAATAAACATCTAAAATTAATATTGACCACTTTAATGTGTTTAAAATAATGACTTATTGAATATTAATTATCAGATACATAATTTTAATTTGTATATTTATATTCTTAATCACTTTATATACATAATTAATATTTATGAATGTATTACCTGTTAATTGTATTTTTACCTTTGTGAAGGATGGACTCGATGGATTAAAATGTGAGTATACTTCTGTGGCCACATGGTCTAAGGCGTCACTCTCGCAGGAGACTAGATTGCCAATGAAGAAGATATCACGTTTTGAATCCCGGTCGGGTGTGAAAAAGTACTTTTTTCAAAATGGGTTTTCACTCTCTCTCTCTCTCTCTCGACGCAAATGCTGATACACATCCTCTAAATTCAATTTTTACTTATCCCTAGTTCATTTGTGTAATTAGTACATGAGTTTATAATCCGAATAATAAATATCTGGTGCTAAAAAAAATTGAGTATAATATTTTTTTTTTAAATCTTGGCTAGTGTGGTCTTTTAGTATGTTGAATAGAGATGGGAAGACCTATTCACCCTTGGGAATAGTTCATTGTCATTGGATTCTCGCCTGCTTAAGTGGCCGCATGATCTACGAGTAATGCTCATGTTATACTAGATTGCCGGTTACGGAGAGATCAGGGAGGAAGTCAAAAATAAAAGAGGAAAACAGCATTATATTAGGCTGTATAAAACAGTCAATTCCTAAAAATATGATTTAAAAAAAAAATTTATGTAATATAGACTATCTTCTCAATCAGATAAAGTTTTAAAAAATGTTAATTTTTAGTATGGTTCCTATTTCAAATTTTCTATTATTTTAATGCATCTTTAATGAAAGATTAAAATTTTCACTAACAAATTAAAAAAAGTTTACTACTTTATATGTTAGTTTAGAAAAATCTCTATAAATTGCAACCATTATTTAGGGAATTTTTAATTCCTTTTTGCATACTCAGAAGCAAATAATTATCACGTGCAATTCTTCTATTAGACCAATGTTAAAACTGTAGCTATGGTATTTAACAACCCGTAGCAACAAGGTCAAGCTTAACGTGTGCTACTCGGATTTCTTCAATATTGTTGAACCAACTATCCTCCCCTCCCCTCCTCCTTACGCTCATTATCTTCGCGAACAACATAGCTAAGCACTTGCTGGTCCCACTCATTATCATTTTTTAATTGACTGGTTTACAAGGTACTAGTCACCTAACATTTACAGTGTTGTCAGTATTTGTAGAGAATGAATGAGAAGAATTCCTAACAAAACCAAAATGTATTTGGGCGATGACTTCAATAGAAGTGTCAAGTATCAATGGTGTGTTCAGGGCTCCACAAACGCCAGTTAGAGTTATTTCTATAAAGATTGATATATTAGGAAAATATCAAAATAATTATGATATAATCATTAAATATAATATATATTGAATACTTAAATCAGTGAGTTTTATTTTACCTAATTTCCATAATAATTTTTTTTTAATATTTGCTAAAAAAAATGGGCAGAAATAAAGTTGATAAGACTGGCCACGGTCGTGAACACAAAAGAAGTAGGACAGTAAAGCTTATAAACTAAAAAAAAAACACGCAAAACGAAAGGAAGTTAGGAAAACTGAAAAGAGAGTTGAGATTTTAAATAAAGATATGAAATCGACAGAGTCATTGTAGCGTGTCAATCATGTAAAGTTGACACCTACACAATTAGACTACGTAAAAATACGAGGTTATAATAATTATATTGGAAAAATCCAAAGAAGTAGATTAGGTTTGAAATATTTAATAATAATATCCTTCAAAACCTGCTGTCAACGACTGTATGGACTCAGATATGATCCACGTACTCTCAATAGAGAATACTACAAAAGATTTTATTAAAACTAATCTGTACACAAATACTAAACTTACAATAGTGGAATCCAAATAAGATAATTAAAGCTAATACATTCAGGAATAATATGCTTCAAGACTTACTCACCGTGGCTGGATGGGATCGGATAACGCCAACATGCCTTCTAGCAAAATATTCTACACTAATAGCGACAGGGTGCGTCCTATACATCCACTTACTACATCACCAGTCGTAGAAAATAACTACTCGTAAAACTAAGCTAGGCTCGCTCCCACGACCCTCGAGCGTCATTGTCGAGGCGGCGTTTCTTCTAACCTCCCCTTTTCCTCACCCCTTCGCCATTCTATCACCACCTGTGTTATTACGTCTTTTCTTTTTTCCTTTTTGTTCCGTTCTAGTCAGAGAAAGGGTATAAAATAAGTACTCTCAGATTGACTTTATATCATTCTATCACATCACGTCGTAGAAGTAGGAACTTCGCTCCACGAAGGAACTGGTGGTCAAGGAGTATTGAACGTGGTTCTCACCGCCACGTTTCCGAGGAAAAACCTCTCTTCACGAAGGAACCGGTGGTCAAGGAGTATTGGGTGTAGTTCTGACCACCACACCTCCAAGAAGGTTCTCAACGCCGCCTCTCCGAGGAAAAACCTCTCTTCACGAAGGAACCGGTGGCCATGCAATATTGGACGTTGTTCTCACCACCGTGCCGCCAAGGAATATCCTCTCCGATTTCCTAAGTATAAAGGCGACGTTAATAAGTCCATCTAACTTAATGTTTAGTTGAAAGATTAGAAATTGTTTATTTATAAGTCCATCTGACTTATTGTTTATTTCAGACTTAGTATAGTTGAGGCGACTTATGTTTATTTTGGCCACCTATTAACTGAGTATTAGTATTGTATGAATTATATTAGTGTTGTATCCCAGGGAGTGGGTCAGTAAACACATGTACTATTGAATGCTCTGGCAGTACCAATAGGGAAAGGACCAGCCATAGTACTATTTTGTGTAGACACCTGTATGTTAGCCATCTACCAATGTAATCAAATAACCTTTCTATTGCAATTCATTATATTATGTCCCTTAAAGAGTTTTCTTAAGTCCCAATCAAGCAAGCTAGTTTAAATTATAAATGTATTAACAATAATATATATATATATATATAATTTCCAGGTAGCGTTTGTTTATAATTATCACACTGTTTTTCTTTTAGAATCAACTGACCGTAGCCTGGCGTCAGTCCAACTGTTTTGTAATTGAACATTACTCTTCAAGCCTACTGCATTTTATCTTGCCCGTGTCTGAACAAGACAATATTAATTTGGAACTTCTATCTTATGTTTTTGTTTATCTATTGTAATGAATCATATCTCTTATATTTCTGTTATAATGAATCTTTTTTTGTTATTCTAATCATTCTATTAACCTTGTTAAAATAATTCCCTTGTTTACCCGATAAGAAAAGGCTTGGTGCATCATCAATTGAGTTACAAGATATGGAAGCTATTTGGCACGAAGAAAATACCGACCGAATGAGGTACTTTACTTTTATTATCATAATATATAATGTAAATAAATGTGTTTATGAGTGATAGCTACAGAAATTTTCTTCAAGGATTTCGAAAAATTACTCTTGGAACACGGATTTAATTACGATGTCAAGATTGTAATTTATTAAAAAAAACTTTGGTTTAATTTAAACTTATATCGTAATATTAGTTCTTAAGAATCCCGCTAATAGTCGTTAAAACTTGTATTATGTTCTTAATTATATTTTAAATAATATGATTTGTTAATATTAGTTATTTTAAATGCTTTTTGTTTAACTCTTTTAATAATATTTATTCAGCCTTTGTTCACTAACCAATGAGTAGTGTATAAATTTAATACACTTTAGTAATCTTTTATTTTAATTATATTTATAGCACTTCTATTATTTTTATACCTTTGCTCTAAGTTATCATAAAAATATCTCTGAAAATACAAATAGCTATTAAAGCAGTAGTTATCAACATGGAAGTATGAGGAAATATCGTTAAAAATTAACTAATAAGACCGGACATATTTTATTTCATTTCTCTTTTCTAAAATAAATAAGACCAAATAAGTAGACCTGAATCCAATATTTAAGAACCGATGAAAATAAAAGTTTCAACCATCACACTAACCTTCAGTAATATTTTTGTACCATTATGCTGTCAGTAATACATTGCATTTTGAGTAAAATAACGTGACTAGAAAACAAAACTTTTTAATATTTATTTTATCGGTCCCAAAATGATATAGAGGGAGGGAATTTGTTTACCTACCAAGGGAGGTGTCAGTTGAATAAGGCTTAGAACCACTCTTCTAGATGTATTCAACATTCATAGCCCCCTACCTTGAACCCTATTTCTACCCTAACGCCTAACTTAGAGGGTTCAATTACAAAAAATAATAATAATAAGTCAACAAAATGAAAGAGTGTGCTGAGTGAGTGAAAAATATCAGAAAAAACTGGACTAAACATAAACAATACCCAGCACACGCAATTAGGAACTATTGCGGACTCGTCCCCACGATCAACCTCAACAATATATAACAATAAACAAGAACGTAACTATACCTCTGATTAAATTACCACACAACAATTTAGCTAGCATATTATACAGAAGGATGAATATGAAAAGGGGTAAGTACAAATATTACTGTCAATAGTTTTTTATTAAATATTCAAAAGATGGACAACAATTAATTTAAATAAATAATCCCAAGAAAAAATAGGGTACACAATATTTGGTAATCCTAATACCATTGTCTCATATGAAGGGCGCCAAATGTATAAGTGACTACCATCACTAATCACGTTAACAAAAATAATAGTTAGGCAAAATATACAATAAATGACTCATCAATTTAACCTCAGCCTAATTGCCAATGTTCATTACAAAAATATATAAAATTATTTTATGCCAGTATCCTTTCATTTCTCCGTCCCGTAAAAAAGGGAAAATATACTTAAACCTAAAATTACTAGATATCTTATGTTGGCGTTAGCTAGAGAAATCCATATTTAATTTGCCAACACTTAGCAAATTACCAACCATAAAATTAGTTGTTAAGGAGGCTATCACTGACATCTTACATGCGCTGATGGCGCCCGGTACATTAAGTTCATGTGTGAACATTTGAAGTTAAACATCAATAGAACTACTTTATAGACGGTATCTAATAACATTAAAGTTCAATATAATAAAGATAAACATTAAGTCTCCCAAGGAGTAATATTATTAACAAAATTTCTAAATATATGCTTACTAGTTGGAGTGCAGCGTTTAAGTCCGTTATACTTGAAGTAAATATTTAGTACTTAAACATATTATTATCATCATATATTCCACTTTTGTTCAAATTCAAGGTTTAAGACCATTAATACTCGAAATAAATACAAGTGTAAAAGAAATATTATTAAAAACAATATAATTAGATATTACATTTTTTGTTAAAGTTCAAAGTTTAAGTCCATTAATATTTGAAATAATTACTAAGTGCCGAAAGAGAATTTTGAAAAATAAAAGATTACGCCGAAAAAGAACTTTGGCTAAATTATTAATTTCCGGAGCCTTCGCTTGCTCAAGTGATTAACCAAAGCCAGTCCAAGAGTGGCACTTAACACACACGATCACTCTTTTATACGGTAAAACACAGTCCACAGAACAGGGAACGATGGGATGACCCGGGGGGAAAACCAAAAATACGAACAAGAAGGGGATGTTCTGCGAGCGTCTAGACTGGAGTAGAAACGGAACTTTGGCATTGGCGAAGAGTTTTTTCTTTCCAACCGATGATCTTTGGTTCGGGGGAGTCGTCGCTGAGCGTTGAATAGGCGCGGCCTCAGTATATCGTGGTTAGTCGTCTTGTTCAGGTGTGAGTGTTTCGATGGGCCGGTCGTGTGTGTAGTTGGGCCAGCAGCAGACGGTGTCGGTACAATTGGGTAAGTCCATTGTATTTGGTTTGGTTGTGGTTAGCTTGTGGCTAATGCTACAACCTCTAGACCTAAACATAAAATTTTTAGATTAAGGTCTTGACTAGAACACCTCCAGCAAAATTTCAAAAACATTTTGGACTAAAACACCTCCAGCAAAATTTTCAAGAAATTTTCGGGCGCATTATTCGGTTGCAGGATTGTCTAAGCGTTAAGGCATGCCACTCGAAAAAGACTAGAATGTCGATATTGGGGGGATTGGGGCCCAATCCCTCTCGGGTGTATCGAGGGTACTTTTCCCTAATGGCTCTACACTCTCCCTCTACGCAATTACGGGTACACTTCCTCTAGCTCGGGTAGACAAATACTATCTAGTCGTCTTCATTGATGAGAAAACACCCCTTTTCATAGAAGAAATAAAGAAAGATTACGATAGAGTCAATAAATTGCTCCAAAAGTTAAAAGTTTTTTCAGGAGTGCTATTGCCAGATATTTTACTTAGAAGACTTCCAAGAAAACTTAAATGTTTAGTTCTTAATCTATAATAGAATTACAACTCTCCATTACTTCGCGAAATAAAAAACAATTTAAGCATCCATTGGTTTAATAATACTAAGTACCCTCAAAAGGTGTTTTGATTGCATAATTTGTGAGTGAGTTAGATTAATTTAAATACATATTATTTTAAATATTAAAATATTTATAAAACAGAACCTTATTTTGAATTCAACCAAGTTGGTAAAATACAATAAGTTATTACTAGTTTTGCAAATTCCTATAGAGGGAATTGACTAATTTTCTTTGGAAGGGCCTTATGAGAGGCCCTTTTACCTACTAGTACCCTACTATTCAGTCGTGTTTTGATTGAAAAAAAAGGGTTTTTACTAAACCGTTCAAAACAAAATTGGTTTATAATAGTGTTTCAGTTAAACAAATATTTCTATTCGTATAATTGGTATAAATAATCTAATAAGATAAATTTGGAAATTTTTTAAAATCACACTTTACTAGGCTAAGCCTAAAAAAGCGGTGATAAAACCAATTGTTACTAAAATATTATGTTTCCTTCGTTTTCAAGGAATTTTTGAAGGATTACTTTAGTTGAAATATCTATGATATACCTCTTACACTATTGGACCAGTTATTATGGACAGGAGGAACAAAACATATATTTTAAATATATACAGGATTTATTATGGATATTATAAGCTATACAATAGTAAGATACTTTCCAGTATATAAGGCCGTAGAGGGGAAATCTGTGTGTGTGGTGGTAGGGGAAATGAGGGGTGGGGGTAGACTATGTGTGACGCGGGGGTGAGGGGAGGGGGGATGCGTCACGCGGGGTCGCGGGGA
>CABEEJ010002326.1:32284-55757 GCA_901482245.1 Timema douglasi | reverse complement strand
AATTGACTCTAACGGGTGAACGCGGTTATAAGTTCAAGAGGGCGGGGATCGTTTCAACGATGGTCATGAACTTGAAAGATATTATTTGCTTGTTGAATCTTAAAATTATCGACGGCACTCCTTTAGAGGTGTCCAAAGATGACTCTATATCTTTCATGATAGAAAAACGCTCGACGACGCCTCAGATTTTACACGTCGAATTAGGTTTTACTTAAGTTTAGATATAATGAACCGTTTCTTCGTCGTAATAGACATTCACACCTTACATAATGTCGACGAAGGTCACGGAGGATATCATAAAAGCGAGTAAGATTATTAAACGAAAGTATAAGCAACTACGTGATGCTCGACACGAGTCCGAGCACGTCGCGAATGAAACATTCAAACTTATCACGGATCCTCTAAATAAGATGGTGAAGGCGCTTGCCGAACCCGAACCCAAACCTGGGGAGGCGGAAGCCTCACCTGAGAGATTGCAGAACAACCATCTATTGGATACTTATCTTTATTCATCTCACGCACATTCTGATAAGACCTACGGCGTCCGTCATGAAGGTAATTCAACCAAGCTTGGAGACAACCGTATCGTATTCGACGGGAGAGACGGCACAATACTTCTCAACAATATGACGATACCGTATACTCGAGGACTATTAGAATTACTCTTCAGAAAAGCACCCGCTCATTATACTAAGAAGGATCTGAAAGTATACAAGTCTATGCTCGAAGAAACGAACGCGCATCTGTTGAGAAACGAGCCGTACGCCCGTATCAAGATGTATGCGGGATCAAAGTATTCGTTAATCATCAAACCTATGTTTGAGGAGGAGCTTGAAGGTGAGGGTTTATACAAGATGGAGTTAGGGAGAGGGATCGATTATACCTATTGGGATGATCCTAACGAATTGGTCGATCGATTAAGACTCTTGCAAGCATCTACCGAGGCTGGTCATTCCGCTCACGAGAACGAGATCGTTTCTATCATTGAGGAATTGCGTGAGGCCGGAATCATCGTATAAAGACATTAATCTCTTCTGTATTTTATCACAATCATGTCCACCGTCAAGTGGGAGATTGCGCGCGAACTTCATCGTCCTGCAAGACGACGATTCCCTTGAAGACATGTTAGCGTACGAGGCTTGAACGAACTCCTTCAGGCCGATCTGGTAGAGATGATACCCTACTCCAGATCGAATATGGGGTTTAAGTACCTTCTCACCGTCATCGACGTGTATTCCAAGAGGGCTTGGGCCGCACCTGTCAAGACTAAGACGGGTAAGAATGTCAGCGCCGCAATGGCTCTCCTCCTCGATAAGGTGACCGACAAAGGTTTACGTCCCGTACGTCATCTCCAAACGGATAATGGAACGGAGTTTTACAACGCGGAATTCAAAACACTCATGAAGAGAAAGAGAATCAATCATTATTCTACATTCATCAACGTCAAGGCTAGCGTCGTGGAACGATTTAATCGCACTCTCAAGAACATGATGTGGAGGAGGTTCACGGCTAAAGGATCCTATCGATGGATCGATATGATCGATTCCTTACTGAACGAATACAACCGTACGGTACACTCGACCATAAAGATGAAGCCTATAGACGTCAAGGACGATAGACTTTTACATACGGTCTATAAACGTCTCAAGAACTTGGATTCCTCACCGAACATATTTAAAAAGGGTGATATAGTCCGTATCAGCAAGTATAAGGACTTTTTCGAAAAGGGTTATACCGCGAACTGGTCGACCGAACTGTTTAAAATACGTAACGTCGTCGAGACTAATCCCAGGACCTTCCTACTCGAAGATATGAAAGGTAATCCTATCACAGGAGGTTTCTACGGTAAGGAACTTAGAAAGACTTCGTATCCGGATGTTTACCTCGTTGAGAAGATAGTCAGACGTTCCGGAAATAGAATATACGTCAAATGGTTAGAGTTCGACTCGACACACAATTCGTGGATCGATGCGAAGGATATAGTGTAAAAGGAGATGAAGGAGGGCCCATTCCCCTGCATCCCGAGTATATAAAGCGGCCGCGAGGTAGGGAGACGTATCTCATTCGATATGTTTAGACAGTTGGGCTACCGTCTGGAGGACATGAGCGATATTAAGATCTCGAACGGAGGCTTAGAATACTACATCGCGAGGGCCGACAAGGGTTACAGCGAGTGCTGCGATTCTTCCGTGCACTGGCTCGGATGCCATAATCCCGGAATGTGGGAATTGAGTCAGTCCGTCGAACGCTGTCTTACAACTTGTCCCGTCTACAATCTCAAGGAAGGGGACGAACCGCAAATTATCCAGGAGGAGGAAAACGCTTTGTGCACGGAGTTGGATCGAATCGATCACGTGGAACTCGATTGGGTCAAGCACATCTCCACACTTGAAAAGTATCGAACTTACAACGTCCGTCGTCTAGAAGGGGATGAAGAGGTCAGCGAGGAGGAGGACGAACCGAAAATCATAACGCTAGAATATGTGGGCAGAGTCCATCTTCCGGGCAAAAACTTTGGTGCGAGGTACAGGAGTCGCTTTAACGCTTCACAGAGAGGACTGATATATCTAGGTGGAGACAAGTACGAACTATTCAAGTGGTGAAGCACTCACGCGTACGTGCGTGCGCGTTCTATGACGTATGTACGTGTTTACCCAAGACCAGCGAGGACTGATAGAGACAAGTACGAACTATTCAAGTGGTGAAGCGCTCGCGTGTGCGTGTGCGCGTGTTCTATGCCAAAAACTTTGGCGCGAGGTACAGGAGTCGCTTTAACGCTTCGCAGCGAGGACTGATAGAGACAAGTACGAACTATTAAACTGGTGAAGCACTCACGCGTACGTGCGCGCGCGTTCTATGACGTATGTACGTGTTTACCTAAGACTAAGACTTTAGAGAAAGACTATATTTTTTTTCGAGAGAAAGAATTTAATAATCTTTGTACTGAATATATATGTGTATGTATCATCATAATCTTAAGAATGTACACGCTAAATAAGAGGTTGTACTATTTATTTAAGTTCATGATCCTATTAAGAAAGAGGGAGAGAGAGAGAGAGAAACATTACATAGAGTATCCATTTAAGATTATATTCTGAGAGGTAACAATACCTAGAGTTTGGAAAGAATTTTTTTTAAGATTATGTTCTGAAGGCCATTTATAATAAGGAAGATATGTATGCATATCAGGAGAAGGGGAGAGAGAGAGAGAGATACATTACATAGAGTATCCATTTAAAATTATATTCTGAGTGGTAACAATACCTAGAGTTTGGAAATAATCTTTTTAAGACTATGCAGATCGGGAGAGAGAGCGAGAAAGAGAGAGAGAAATAAAAAGAGTATCCTTTTAAGGCTATGTTCTGAAGGTCATTTATAATAAGGCATATATGTATGTTCACCCACTCTCACGCACCCCTCGCCTCGCCCCGCCCTGAAAATCATCTACGTGTATAAGAGAGAGAGAGAGAGAAAACTTCCCACGACCGTCGCTCTCCCACTCCGCATGCACTGCCTCCCCGGCGATCAGGACCATCCTCCCCCTCCCCTTACCCCCGCGCGTGACATCAGCACCCCCCCTCCCCTCACACCCGCGTCACACGTCACACATCATCTACCCCCACCCCTCATTTCCCCTACCGCCACACACACACACACACACAGATTTCCCCTCTCCACCCTCATATGCTGGAAAGTATCTTACTTACAATGCTTGAGTGAAATTCAATCAACTCACTCTTATATGCAGTGAACTTTATTGCTCAAAATATTAATTTCAGGAATACTACTTAAATATTTATTAATATATTTAAAGTATTATACTTGTATTGGACTATCAAGAAGATGGAAAAGAAACACTTGAAGAGATTTAAAGTGTGGGGCTGGAGAAGAATTGTAAAGCTCAGCTGGACAGATAGGATGGCGAATAAACAAGTCCTTAGGACTTAGAAGCCAAGGGTTACAAGTGGCCTAAACCAATTTTGAGAAAACTAGGTTTAAATTAGAAGGTTCTAATCAATTCTAGCAATCACCAATGAAAACAACAAAGGGGACATATTGGAATGTGTTGTGGTTTCAAACTGATGCATATTGAAGTTTTATAAACAATGTCACCATTGGGTTGCTTCAATTAATTTTGTGACAATTGGGATCATATAATCCATTTGGCTTCCAATAAGTATGGGAAAAGGCAGTTATAAAGAAAGCTAGAAGCAGGTAAAAACCAATGTACTGTATTTTGATTTATACTGACCAATGTATTTTGAAATTAATTAAACATATTACTATACAAAACAAATTGAATGATAAGTACTTTAATAAATGTGTATTATGAGTCTATTAAGAAATGCTACTTTGTCTGTATCGTTATAAAACACTCTAGCAAGCCCATTATTATCATCATCTATTTCACCATCAGGCTTAGTATCGTTAGGCTCAGGAATTTCAGGTTCAGGATCGTAAGGTTCAGGAATTTCAGTCTGCTGGTGTCCTTCGTTTCTTCCTCCTTTTCCCTGGCCTTGTTGTCTAGCTTGCTCATCATTTCTTAACAGGCTTCCTTGATGTTTTAGGGAGTTGTAAAACTCGTGATAGGCTGGAGGAATGAACGGAAGAAGGTTCTGCAAATCTTTGTACTTTGCGGCTTTTATATTTGGACATTCTTTTTTAGCAATCAGTTTGGTCAAAATAGTGGGAGCTCTTCCAGTTTTTTTTTGTTTCATAACATATTCTAAGAATTTAAAATCCTCGTTGAATGTGGACTTGTGGAATAGTTTCTACGGGGTTTATTTTAAGTGTAGCCACTGCATATATTGTAATCCTATGACAGCTTTTATGAAAAATATTTCAATCACACTGAGAAAAACAAAATCCTGTTTACCCATCCCTACTACCATGAATTTTCTACTGGACTCAGCAATACCATCTTCCCCGTTTTGTGGCAAAAACACTCCATTCCCAGAATTCTTTCTGACACGTTCAATAACACCAACATTTTGGTCGCATTCATTTTATGAGTGACATGAAAGTAGGAACTTGTGGTCAACCGTCTGTATGCGTGTGCTTTGAACAACATTGAGCAAAAATTTAACAATAAAACGACTTCTATTTGGTCCTGCGTTTTTGACAAATCATTGATAAATTTAATAAAAACAGGAAATTACCTCTTGGCCTCGTCATGATGCTTGTCCTTCGTGCCACATTAATATACATGCATTTGAACAATAAAAAGCAATTAAAACATTTACACAGCTGCTGTCCAAGGTTTTACTTGCAACTAAATCAATGTTCACTTAGAAAAGTAATCTTTTACTTGGATGCCAAATGGTACAAATGCTACATATATCCCTTGGCCTCCAAGTAAACAACTGTTTTGTTGAGAAGTTTTTATTAAACACTAAACTGCAGCACCTGTCAGAGGTACAGTTATATCTCTTGGCCACCAAACTTTTACATCTACTAGCTACTCGGTCCTGCATATAACTAATTATCTATGTCACCAACTAAGTGTAATTAGATTCGGAACAAAGGATTACTTCCCCCTCTAAATAGTTGGCCAAATTTTGACACACACTGTATAATTAATATTTAACACCAGAGGATAAAAATTAAAATAATGTATTTGTTTTGAGGCGAAGGTGTATTTACAGAGTTGGGTCGAAAGCATATCAAATCTGATGAAATTAATATTTTAACAAGTTGTGTACACCCATGCAGATGGGAAAAATTTCATAATACATTAAATATTATTTATGTGATTAGTATATGCTTTTCAAGTTTTCTCAAAATTGTATTAATTGTTTGTTAATTTTCACCACCATTCTTTTATTATATTCCAAAATACTTTATACTAGTTTCTACACAATAGGTTTTAATATTTTGTTGTCAGAATAGGGCTCATTAATTACATTTATTTAGTGCAGCAAGTAAAATTGTGATACTTTTATAGATTTAAACTTACACAAAATAATTAATTATTTTACTTAGAATATCACTGCCTCTAAAAGTCAGTTCTAAGAGAGATCAAAAACAAAACTGGTGGATGTATGTGTGATTCAATTTTGGTCGATATTTACCAATTAGTTGGGAAGTTATGAGTGAAACACAGAAATTAGCATTCTTCAAGTCGGTTCTTTTACATATGTATATATATATATTTTTTTTTTTTTATATATATAGCACCGCGTCTTACTACCCGTTCGGGTTATACACTTTAAGTACTAATTACGCTAATGGATTGGGAATTGGGAAGGTTGAATTAGAGGAAGTGAACCCGCATTTTCGTGGAGGGAGAGTGGAAAACCATTTAGGAACCCCCCCCAGTTCACCCGACCTAGATTCGAACCTCGATCTCCCCATCCTCAGCGGTCGAGCTCAACACGACTCGCGCGTTAGCCAACTACGCCACCGAAGCGGGTTTTTCCATATTAAAAAAGAATTGAAACAAAATGACACATTTCTATTTATTATTGTATTTCAATAAAATATATATCACCATATATTACTGATCTAATTTTGATGTAACAATGAATAACCAATATTACTTTTACCAGTTACCATAACTTTTCTAGACTCAACACATACTAGAAAAAGATTACCTTAAATACGAGACGAGTTAGGATGACCAGATAGAAGAGCAGTTGAACGAGAAGCCAAAATCCCTATGTTTGATTCCTCTGAATTGTAATTTTTCATATGATTTTTAAAACCACATATTACTACCCGTTTGGCTTATAATCATATGAACACATTTCTCAAATGTGTTAGGAATGATGAAGGTTGAATTTAGAGGGAGTGCTTATGCATTTTTTTAAAAGGGATAGTGAGGTGTTAAACCATTTAGGAAAAGCATAACATTAATACATCCAATCAGGATTCGTACCCCGGTCTTGTGGTCATTGGCAGTCTAGTTTAATACGAGAGTAACCCCTTGAGTCCTAGACCATTTTATTTCCTAAACAGGTTTCGTTAAAGGAACTTACATTTGATTTAATCAACGCATGTGATGTCAAAAGAAAAGTTGAAAACTATATTGTGTATTTGTACAAAATTATTTCATTTATTTGTTGTGTGTATTATATTCTACTTTTTTTTTTATCACATCTTATTGCCCATTTGGCTAGTACCCATTATTTAACCTTTAACTACCCACTTCGGTAGCCACGTTATCGAACGCATCTAATATCAGTTTGGTTTTTCCAATCACCCTACGCATAAATTGGCGTGGATTTTATCTAAAGTAACCCCCAGTTGGTATGGTGAGGTCAAACCTTACCCCAGCTGGTAGAAATATCTGTGTAACTTGCTAGAGTGCAGCATCACTTGGCTGCCCTTCCAGGTAATCTCAGTAGTGAGCATGCTCTTGGGGTAGAAACAACAGTTGTGTTTTTGTTTATTATCATTGTCGTCATACAGTGTCATTGGGGTAAGATTTGACCCCAACATACCAATATTGTGGTAATTTTTTTAAGTGTATTAGTGTCATATTAGTTATTAATGTTTTATTATATTTAAATGCTATGATTATTTGTAAAACTATTATTTCGTTGTTTTATTTATTTTTATATTTTCTAAACATGTGTTATTTTCGTTTAAGGATTATTTGTGGTTTATTATTTTTACTTTGACTAGATTTTGACTGATTGATTTATTTTTTACAATACTTTTTTACTAATGGGCGCGTTTAACTCGAGAAATGATCCTGATGCAATTTTAAAAGAGATATTCAATGATGACCCTAATTTTTTGCTACCATATAAGGACTCTGAATATTCTGTTGCAACTTTGGAACGTAGCGATCATATTACAGATTCAGAGCTTTCAGAAGCAGAAAATGCAGATGAGGATTGGGTTCAAGATGAAGATGCAATATCCAACCGTTCTAGCCTCCAGAATTATTGGTATTTGAAATCAAGATTCAAGAGGTATAAAGTTACACCTGCGCAAAATTTTACAAGACAACATAATTTAGTGATGCATTTATCAGGTGTTGTAGTAGAAGCAAGAACTAACAAACCAAATGAACCAATGGACACTTGGCTTCTTCTAATATATGAGGAAATGATCGATCAGGTTGGGGAGTACACTAATCTAAAAATAACGTACATAGTTGAGAATTACGGTGCTTGTGCTGTGAACAGTCAATTCAAAAAAAAATTTGACCAAATTTATATTAAGGCACTATTAGGAATTATCATTATATCTGGAGTATTTAAATCTATCTTTGAGTATGTTGAAATACTTTGGGTCACATATGGTACTGGAAGTGATATTTTTAGAGCAACTATGTCACTGAAAAGATTCCTTTTCCTGCTGGCTAGCCTACGTTTTGATGATATCACGACGAGAGATAAAAGGAAAGCTCATGATCATCTTGCTCCAATATCACAGCTTTTCAATGAACTTCTAATGAACTGCCAATCAAATAATTCCTGTACTAAATATTTAACAGTAGATGAAATGCTCGTACCCTTCCGGGATAGGGGTGCATTTAGAAGATACATGGAAAACAAACCAGCAAAATACGGGCTGAAGATTTTCTGTCTTTGTGACGCACGTGCACATTATTTGTACAATGCTTTCATCGACTGTGGACAATTGAAAGTGCCAAACCCACGTCGCCTGTTGGTGCCAACACGCACAGTTTTGTCCCTCATGGAGCCAGTGGCAAATTCCAATCACAATATCACAGCTGACAACTACTTTAGTTCAGTGTATATTGTAGAAGAGCTGCGTGGTAAGGGACTGAACTTTGGTACTCTTCGTGATAACAAGAGAGAGATCCCTCAGGCATTCTTGCCTAATAAAGACCGAGAAATTATGTCATCTGAATTTGGTTTCACTGGAAACTTAATTTTGGTTTCACTCAATATTAAAATCTGTAGTGCTCTTGTCATCAATGAATCATGACAAATCAGTTTTACCATGACCTAATAAGAAGCTTGAAATAATTGACTTTTCTAACTTAACAAATTTTCCTCCCGCCTAATATGGATACCTACACCCCCGCATGTCGATGGACGATTCCTAACAACAAATTATTGTAGTCTTTTGTGGTGATCTGTGTCAATGCTCTCTAGTTGTGAAAAAAACATTGGGGATTGGGACATTGCAATGACTAGTTGCAACATCCCCGGGGAAAAAACCCATTGCCGAGGGGAGGGTTTCCATAGTCAATGACTCACCAGTCATCAGGTAAAACCCATTGCGACATCATTTAAGGCTACGATATTCGTGTCCCGACTTGTCTTGTCGAGGCTAAACTGGCGCCAGTCATCAGGGAAAACCCATTGATCCATCATTCAAGGGCACGATCTATTCTTGTCTCGACTTGTCTTGTCGAACCGCCAGACTGGCACCAGGGTTGCGACGTAACACGCAATGATTATGTCATCGAGAAAACCAAGGTAGCCAAGGTCAATGACCTCACGGTTTCAAAATCATGATCTATTCCTGTCTCAGCTCGTCTTGTCGACCCGCCAGACTGGTGCCAGGGTTACGACATAACACGCAATGACTACGTCATCGGGAAACCCCAGGTTGCCAAGATTAAATACCTCACGGTTTCATGGTCACGATATATTCCTTTTTCAAACTCGTGTTGTCGACCCGCCAAACTGGAGTCAGGGTTGCGACATAACACGCAATGATTACGTCATTGGGAAAACCCAGGTTGCCTAGGTCAATGATCTCACGGTTTCAAGGTCACGATCTATTCCTGTCTCAACGAGTCTTGTCGACCCGCCAGACTGGCGCCAGGGTTGCGACATAAAACGCAATGATTACTTCATCGGGAAAACCCAGGTTGCCAAGATCAATGCCCTCGCGGTTTCAAGGTCACGATTTATACCTGTCTCAACTCGTCTTGTTGACCAACCAGACTGGCGCCAGGGTTGCGACATAACACGCAATGATTACGTCATTGGGAAATCCCATGTTTCCAAGGTCAATGCCTTCATGGTTTCAAAGTCACGATCTATTTATGTCTTGTTGAGCCGCCAAACTGGTGCCAGGTATGAGTCATCAGGGAAACCCCATTGCCGGGGAAAGATATGCCAGGGTCAATGACCTCGTGTACTAGCTCACTGTTTCAAGGTCACAATCTATTCCTGTATTGTCTAGCCGCCAAACTGGCGTCAGGTATGAGTCAACAGGGAAAACCCAAGGAGGAAGTGTTGCGACATAACACGCAATGATTACGTCACCGCGAAACAGGAACACAGGAAAAGAGGTCATGAGGAGGGGTGGGGATAGCAACCTGCCCGTAGGCGGGAGGGGAGGGGGAATGCCAACAGCCAATCAAGAGCGAGGAGGTGTGGTCATGTGATCTAGACAGCCAATCAGAGCGCTTTTACCATACGCCCCCATCTACTAACGTACCTACTCCATCGCTAAATTCCAAAAAGCTTGTGCCAGAAAGTGTTTAACCAGCTGACTTAAAGGCATCAATCACCTCTGACATGGATATTTTGCAGCGCTTTGAAGCTGCATCCTCCATTGCCACCGCATCTCCATCCCATTGGTAACCGAGATGGTAGTTAATATGGGGGCTACCGCCTTGACCTCGGGACATGATGGCGAGTGAGGCGTGTATGGCCCCACCTTCGGTGTCCATAAGTTCCCGTGTCTCTTCACATAATTCCTTCTTCCTTCTCACCTTCATATTGTTCTAATATTTCTTGAGCTGATCAAGAGAGCGCTGAAATTATTTATAAATAGATATTAACAAATTTTTATAGTAACTGACAAATGGGCTAGGGTGACGTTACACAAAATTATTCACATCGAGATCACTTTTTTTTTCTAAATTAACAATAAGTCACTATTGTATTGCTATCATTAGTCTCTAAAAATATGTTAAATCGGATGATACTTTATTAATGATTTATTGAAAGGCTTAATATATATTGGTTTTAGGCATAATCATGAATTTCACCATAATTATACTCAATATTATTATTATTAATATTATTATTATTATTATTATTATTATTAGCACCGTACCTTAATACCCGTTCGTGTTGTACACACTTACGTTACGTTACTGTGTAATGGTAGAGTGGTTGTGAGATGAGATGAAGGACCTACAATGTAACGTGGGATCCGAACCATGGTGGAGGCCTGGCATTCCTCACATTCACATTGTGTGATTAATACACGTCTTGTCATAGGTGAAGAAAGGGTTTGTAAATCAGATAAATACTTGTCTAGACCTAGGATTGAAACCCAGAACCCCAGCACAGAAGTCTATGACATCTTAACCCTAGAACACCAGGTCACCTTATACTCAATACTAAGAGGCATAATATTATTAATAATATTTATAAAAGAAAATGCAAATTATGTGTGACTAATATGGTGTATCAATATTGATATAGATTACTAATGTCAATATGAGATTACATAATATAACAAAACTTATTTGATAGTGAATAATGATACTGGGCTAAGCCCTAGGAGACCTACCTGTACTAAACAAACATACATGTCAGTTAAAAGTAGGGAGTAACTTTTTAGGCTTTCAAGTGTAAACCTGTATTTCAAGGTTTGGCTGCAGAGAATGTAATGTGATCCTCCCTGCAAAATAAATTACTAGTGAATCAATCTCATAAAAATAATAGCTGGTTAAATAATTAAATACTTTTGATTGAATGATAAATTTCTGGAATGATGCCTAAGCAGCATACCGTATAATAGGCCTAAAATAGATTTAACTTAAAATACAAACTAAGAAATTTAAAATTATGAGTAAACTTTTACAGATTTTTAGACAATATTTGTTTCTGCGTCACTTCGGCGTTTTTATATTCAGGCCTACATTTTCATTTAAACCATCATAATATTGGTTTAAACAATATATTTTTGTGTTAGTAATAATAAAAAAATAATTTAGCTTGTAATTACAAAGCTGTGGTGACCTGGCGGTCTAGAGGTAAGGTGTTGGACTTCTGTGCTGGAGGTCCGGGGTTCAATCCTCGGTACCGGCACAGATTTATCTGATTACCAAACCCTTCCTTCACCTCTGACAAGAGATCTTGTGAATGTGGGGAATGCCAGGCCTCCACCGTGGTTCGGATTCCACGTTAAACTGTAGGTCCTCTATTTCATCTCACAATCACCCTACCATTACGCATTAGCGTAAGTGCGTATAACCCGGACGGGTAGTAAGACGCGGTGCTAATAATAATAATAATAATTACAAAGCTATATTTTTATTGAATGCTCATAGTTTGTGAAAGCCCTACCTCAGTTTTTATGACTTTACATAAGAAGATACTAAAATTGTTTTAATAACTTTATTAACTAACTTTTACTTTTCTTACAACCAAAATCATATTATAGCCTGGTTTGATCTTTGACCATAAACGAAAGCAAGTTGTATCGAGGTTAAGTTTAGAGTGTACCACGCACGTGAAGAGCTTTATAGATTTTATTCTACAAACATTTAATATTAATAACAAGCCAACTCCTTTATGTATATTCATCGGTTTAGCATAAAATATTCAAATGAATGACCTACGAAAACCACTCACCTTTTTGAAATTACCAGTAGAGATAAAATTCTTGGAAATTTCTTCCCACTATCTCTTCTTCGCCGCTAAACTCCCTTCTTCTTTTTTTTGTTTACTTTGTATAATTTTGTAATTCTTTATTTGCTCCAATAAATAAATACGTTCGTAATTGTTGAGAGGTGTAAGTTTCCCCTTATCCACCATTTTCGCAAATATATAGTGGTTTACGATCAAGTTTGGTAACTTAACGAGAACAATATTCACTATAGAAGGCAATGGATGTAGTGAATTTTATTTTTCGCTGGGGTTAGGTACCTCTGTGTAACTCGGTGGATAATTTTATCACGTGACTGCTTGCCAGACGTTCTAGCAAGGCATCCGCCTGACTGAGCCTGTGCTCAAGCTCATGGTTTGTTAGTACCCTGCATGTACTCTGGCCGTGCTCAGCATCGTCCATGCATACGGGCCACAATGTTCAGGGAACTTCATTGGATACAAGTCCATTATGAGGGCCTAATCCTCCCCAACATTCATTTAAGGGCTAACTTGATTTGTATTTTCACGACCATAATCTAAATATTTCGATACCATAATTTCCTTGACAGCCGCATTGAAATGGACGTACTTTTGCCGTGAGTTTCGTGTGCCATTCGATCATAAGAACGTGCACAAATATTATTCCGCGTGCTAAAAGTGATACGCTAAAGCTGTTTGAGGTGGAGGTCGAACTGTGACCCGTAAAGACTGTGGGCGTGGTTCACAAACCAAACATGTTTTGATAACGATAAATATTCCAGTTTATGAATAAGTCAAATATCGGACTGTGATGTTAAAATGGTTTGTGAGGTATGCTCACAATTTTTCAGTTTGTAAGGATAAAACTATTCACACAGGTTCTATGAGACTTTTTGTAGATTATGCGAGACCCATCGTTCTTTGGTATTTTCTGCTATATGAAGCAGACCCAATAAACGCCATCACTGGAAAAGAGCAATGTCATGTTTGTATTCTCTCATTTTGAATGCCAACAAGAAACTCTTCTTCAAGGTGCGGTCAACACGAAGAAAATTATGTCTTTGATTTTAATTACGGGTTGGAACTCTATTGCGTGAAAGATGTAGAAATCCTACAGATAGACTGCCTATAGTTTAGAGACATGCTATTGCAAAAGCAAAGGTGGATCCTTTCACAGAGGTATATGCGAACGAAGGAGCGGACATGTTGGTTTACCGCCGAAGTCATTATAAGGAGAATATCATCGCTATCATTCTTAATGGTGGCTACTGGTGTGCTGACCAACAGTCACACATCACCGTACAATGTCTCTGCTGGAAGGCCCACCATTACGGTGTCTCTGTTCTTCATTCCGGTAACGGCCGTGAGGAATATGTATTAGGGCAACGTGTGGATGGCGTTGTTAAATATGAAGATACCTTCACTGTCTTTCACGTCTGGGTCTGTTATTGGCATGGTTGCCCTCTTGTTTATCCAAAATGGACCACCCCTATCAAAAAAAGCCACCACGAGACCATGGAGACAGGCTATAAAGCGACCATGGGTTGGGTGGAAAAGTTTAAGAATGTCGGCTACACGGTAGTAGAGATTTGGGATTGTACGTTTAATACAATGAAATGCACAGATTATGGAATGAAATAATGTGTACTCCAGCACGAGATGTACAGCAAGGAACCCCTAATCTCCAGGGACATATTTTTGAATGGCGTAAAAATTGTATCAAACTCTTCCACGAAGTAAATCTTACTGGTGGAGAGAAGATCAAGTACTTAGATGTGTGTTCATTGTACCCTTAAGTTTTAAAGTACAAATAATATCCCATCGGCCACCACAAAATTCAGTTGGATCCAAGTTTTCCATCCATAGAACAAGTTAAAGGCATAGCTAAAGTTACCGTGATGCCTCCTTGGGATTTATTCATGCCCTTATTGCCTACACAGAGGCACGACAAAATAATGTTCATCTTGTGCAGGAAATGTGAGGAGGAGAAAAACTAATGCGAGATTCACTACAATTACAAAAAAGATTGTTGGTTAATAGGAATCTGGGTGATTGACGAAATCTAGAAAGCCGTTAAGAAAGGCTAAACCTTTGAAGCCGTATGTGAAGTGTGGGAGTACAATGTACCTGTTTATGATCATCAGACACTATCTGGCGGGTTGTCTCACTGGTATATTGAACCTTTTTTTGAAAATCAAACAAGAATCCAGTGGATTGCAAGCGTGGCATAACTCACAAGATGAGAAGTTAACTTAAATTCAAAATTATGAGTAAATTGAAGGGTTAGAACTCGATTTCATCTCAGTTTGTAAAAACCCTGATCTCTGCACTCTGGCTATACTCTTTTTAAATTCGTTATGGGGAAAAATTGTGCAAATACCTGATTTACTACACTTAGCCGTCGTCAACGACTATCAGGGCATTAACTAGAGTTATCCGTACATCACCATGGATAGCGTCATTGATGTTAATGATGAGGTTATGTTCCTCAATTACAAGGATGCCCCTGACGCGTTTAGCCTTAACCCTAACACGAGTGTGACGGTGGCATGCTACACGACTACTATAGCTAGGTTGCATTTATCCTTATCCTTTAAGAACTGTGGGACCAGTTTTTTTTTTATCACGATACAGATAGCGTCCTATTGATAGAAAGCCCCAGCGATCAGAGTCCATCAACCGGAGAATTTTAAGGTGACCTCAATGACGACCTTCAAGTTTATGGTCTAGAGAAGCTATATTCCTGCCTAAATATCAGGCGGTCTCAAACATTACGTGTACTGAGTTTGTGTTGGTGGCGATTAAGCCAAAACAAAAACGGTTTTCAAGGTTCATGGTATCACCCATAAACTATATAATATGGAACAACGTTAATTTTGACGTTCTGAAAGTGATGGTCAATGCGTAAATATACATACATATACCGCACAAAATTGTACGAAAAGGTCTTACGATTGTATGTACCATTTCGAAGAATAAATCCTGCCATCTCGTGTACACCAAACGGCGGATAACCGATGATTTTAATACGTTGTCGTTTATTTATCATAGTCCTTGTAAACGCGTTCACCACGACTAAAAGGTGATTATTTAGACGGGATGAATGATCATATATTTTTATTTCACTCTAGACAGTACAAATAACATATAATTTTTCAAAGATTTTTTTATATTTTTTTGCCTGTAAACACGCATATATTTTAATAGATTTATCTTATGTACCCAAGATACTTTTTATATTTTTTCTATCTGCAAGTACAATCCTTCACCTATCTGGTTATTTCTGTACAAATAGAATTAGTTGTTTGTATATATATATTTATTTATTTAATTTCAGTCAATTGTATTTTTTTCCCTTGTATATATTTTAAATTGAAACAATTTGGCTGTGTATGTATATTCAAACAATATTTAAACAACAATTTGTAAATTAGTACCGAGGAGTCTATTCCCGCTATGACCTCAAGAAATTGTTTACTGTTTCCTCTACACCTAAACAGTTATAATTTACTTCAAGGTGTAAGATATATTCTATAACTATCTTTTTTTTTTGTAGATAACTATTCTATGTCTACTTTTCATGCTGTGAGCCATATCTATAAAACTTTTATTTGTGTATAAATACATATTCCAATTATACTTTTTATAGTGTTATATATATTTACATAAATTTTTATTTGTGTAAATACATATTCCAAGAATACTAATCATGGGGTGAGATATATTTGAAAATAAATATTCAATGTATACACTTCATGGTGTGAGCTATATTTGTTTGAATAGATATTATAAAAATGGTGAGGTTTGTGTTCTAACGTCTACAAACTCTATCTCCTATCCTATAAATACCGGTTAATTTAGCTTATAGGCTCAGTCTCAAACTTTTTGTACAAGTTGAAACATCTAATTTTGGTTATCATCAGTGGCCCTTCCTGCTATGGAAAGTTACATTTTGTAGCCGACTTAATTCATAACTTGGACACAAAGTGTGATGTTAAATTTGATAAAATCGTCCGGTATTATGCTATATTGCAACTGGGATTCAAACAATACGTGTCAAACCCCCATGTCATAATCTGTAAGGGCTTACAGGAAATGGATGACACCTGTAATGACACTCCACAGCTAATTATCCTGATGATCTGATGCATGACGCCACCGAAGTGGTCATCGATATTTTTACCAAAGGATGTCCCCATCAAAATATTTGCGTTATATACCTTAAACAAAATATATTATACCAAGGCAAGCGCCAAAGAGACATTTCCTTAAACGCACATTATATCGCGCTTTTAAAATATCCCAGGTATAAAGTTCAGATTCAACACTTTGCACGCCAAATCTATCATAAAAAACCCCGTATTTTATAAGGGTCTTACGCTGATGCTACAAATACTCCCCAGGGTTGTGTATTGTTGGATTTCAAGCAAGGTTCACCCAAATGGTTCATAATTAGAGCCCACACAAATATCGTTTGCTGCATGTACCTACGGTGCAAAAGCTATAAAAACACCGACTATTCCCGATTACAGATCATTTTCTCTTAATAATTCCCAACGTGCTAAGTAAGCCCCTTTGTGTGTGCGATGCATTGCATGAACCGGAAACAACATGTCGCCTTTTGAAAATGGCAAACAAGAAACATATTGACTCTGTTTACGAGTGTGCCTACAACACATTATTAGGGTGGGCACCGTTAAAAATGCCCAGAACAAAAAGTTACATTTTCACAACAAGGTGTTGCGCAACCACGTTAAACTAGCAGAGTGCTTAAATAACAAGAGACGACTACTCGTTCAGAAAGGAGGAGCGTTCCTGCCCTTACTTTTAACCCCATTAATTAGCGATGTTTTCGGTTTCTTATTCAACAAGTAGATTATGGAACACATGAAAAAGATCATATTGGTGTCGCCGGAAGTATTACACAGTTACCAGCCACACCAGCAACAAGTGAAATCGGCCACAAATCTAGTGGTGTCCGAGCTGGACAAGAAAATGGAAAAAAAATTCTCGCTTCAAAACTAAAATACAAGTCTAAATTTACTTTATACCAACAAGTGCTAGAGTGATATCTGCACTTTATTCTACACCCTCCACCAGCTGCTATAGCCCCCCTCATGACTCATCCTGAAGTGTATTTACTTCATATCCCTGCTGTACTCAATACTATATCCGTACAGGAACGTAAAAATTCCGAAGATTTACTAGAATTTATTATTTCCCAAGGTGTTACCTCTTTGGATTAAAACATGGAAGTAGGAATTTACGATACGCCTCTACGTGGATTCAATATTGTGTATTTAGTCAACGATCTGTTCAGAGTAAGAAGACACAGCGAGCCGTCGTTGTGGTAAGAGTTTCACAAAAAATAAACGTACCAAAAAATTTATTGTAAGCCTAAAACATTTGGGGCCCATTAAAGATTCGACACACATACCCCAACCAACTAACCACCGCCAAGCCCTTAAAAGAAGAGAGTGAAAATCGTCGTATAAACAGGTGGCTACGGTTCCGTGCTTAATAGTCCTTCTAGCTGACATCTCTTACGACTCTTCTCATTTTTCGGGGTTTTCAGGGGTGGCGGGCTCATAAAGACGTCCAAGAAAGCTTCGGACAAAGTGGGAGATGGCTTCGTGCGCAGAACGCTTATACCCTACACAAACTTGTGATAAAAATGTTTCCACGCAACTAGTACATAGTATCAAACATTGACGAATTCTGGCAAGCCGATCCCAACGATATGTTTAGTCTCGAAAAATACAATGATGGTGCCGTATACTTGCTCGCCATTAGTGACGTGTTTATCAAGATGGCATGGGATAATACGCTTCCATCCAAGATGGGGACTGTCATGAGAAACTCAATTCAAAACATTTTCAAAAAAAAAGGACGTAAACCTCTACGTTTACAGATGAACAAGGTGAGAGCGTTCACAGCCCGTCTAGACTAGAAATTTCTCAATAAAGAAGATTTGTATTACTACATCACTTATAATCCAAACGTTAGGGAAAGCATCTTGGAATAATTCAATAGAACTCTGAAAGGGCGCCTGTAGCTCTACTTTACCAAAATTAACACGTATCGCTATGTGGACGTCTTCTATGATCTCGTCGACACATAAAAAGGTAATAAATATTCCAGTATCATGATGGCACCTGCAGAAGTTTCAGAAAATAATATGCTTTAAGTCAGAGATAATTTGTAGGGTAAATGGAACCTGAACTCAAATATTAAACCAAAACTCAAAGTAGTTGACACGGTGCATTTTAGTAAATCTAAAATGATTTTATAAAAGGGGTACAAAAGCAATTGGGGATAAAAAAATACTCAAAGCTAGCAGAGTCATTTTACGAGAACCAATCCTTTGCAATCTGACCGAGCTTGATGGCGAGGAGGTGAAGGAAACGTTTTACGTATCCAAAATGCTACGCGTACTTCTTCCCGAAACTTTTAAAGTTTATTAAATACTACGTGTTAGAGGTAAAGGCATCAAAACGAAAGTGTATGTGCAGTGGAAGTGTTACCCCTACAAGTTTAATTTTTGGATTCCTGCCATTTACGTCACCACTCTAGCATGAAGAAACAGCTTTACATCCTTTTTTCTAAGCGACAGTTCTAAGGGATATTTCCCGAAAAATATCCTCACGAATTTCACCACAATACTACCCTACAATCCTACACTTGACAGAGAGTGGGAAGCTGTTATTGCCGAATTCCAATATCCGTGTTCTTTACCACTGAACACGAGGGCCAAAATATGGTATGGTTCAATTGGGTGGACGCTAACGGCGTGGAACAAATATTCAAAGATTACATCTCTCCTCAAAACTACAGCACTATCCATGAATTAGTCAAAGCCCTAAACAATGTAGAGGCGTTTAAAGAAGATTTCGGAGTTGTATTGAAGTACACATAACCTAACAAAAAAGTGGACGTTGTTTTTTCTTCACTAAATATACAGCTGCTTATTCTATTTAGTCAACTAAGTCTACATTTTAGTTTCGATCCACAGACTAATTTGATCAAGGTCACAATGAAACCGTACGCTACAAACATTCTACTAGGCCTGCCCCCGCAAATATACATCCACACATATAACTTTGATCAGCAGCCCGTGGATGACATTGTAGAATCGCGTTTACTTATCGTTGGCATCAACCGCATAAACTATCTCTACGGCATGCATACGACAGTTAGTTATACTTCATTGCACTACGTGCCAATACTTAAAAGGGAAATTGAAATGCTTGAAATCAATATAATAATAGGCATTGTTAGACATGTACCATTCAAGTTTTGAATATTGTGCTCGAAACTTCATTTTTGACGCTGCTCAACATGTACTGTCCCTACCAAAATTACTACTTCAACAAGGCTGTATCTAACATAGTGTTCCATATAAATGTGGGAAAGGAATAGTAAGTTTTTTCAACGTCCTTTTCAAGAGCGTCGTACCGTTGCTGAGAAGCGTTACTTAAACCATGGGAAAACTGGTGCTTTATACGGGTATCGACATTATTTCTGACGTCGCTAATCAACGTCATCCTTTCAAAGAGGCTCTATGGCAGCGTGGTGGCCAGATTAGAACAAACCTGAAACGCAAAGTGGAGCAGAAGATCGACACGCTGATGACTGGCTCAGACTATAAAGGACATAATAAGAAGCATCGACGTCAGTCATCTGTCATTGTCCGACCATAAAGATGTGGTAGATATTTTCAGTTGAAATATTTTACAGCCCAAGTTCTGCAGGTGTGCAAGTAATGAAATCGATCTCTTTTCCGCCTCACCCTTGAAAACGAGTCTTTAATGTGAACAATAACTCAAGTATAAACCTGTTTCTTACCTCACCGATAATTTTCCATCGAATTTACCGTTACCGGTCAAAGCGAGTTATATATAAATCTTTAATAAACCATCTTATCTCAGGGTGGTCATCAAGAAACACAATGGTGTCACTTTCATTGAGGTGGATCAAATCGCTCCCGTCAACCAATGGTTGCATTCACTATTCTAAAAGGTGGATGTGATTTTAAACCAAAAACTATTCTCACCGCCCAGCAACACTTACGCTTATAGATTGTATTTTTAGAGGTTTCTCAATTACAACAGTGAATCCAACATAACACATTTTACTTGTAGTCTGTGGTTTTCAGACATTCCTAGAATATTTGAGGAGATTGAAGCAGTCAACAAGGGATTTGAGGCCCATCGCAGTCTCACTTCAAAAAGTAAGACGGTGGATCTTTTAGGGTATCATCAGGGTGATGTGCTTAACAAAGAGAAATAACTTTTGAAAGGCAGTGAACTTAGATTCAAGTTGATCTGTTACAGAGACAGGTTTAGACTTATCGCCGACACTGAAATCCCACACTTTAAGGTTCAAATCGATTAAGCCTGTCTTATAGAGTGACGTGTCAAAGCAGCACGTTCTATACAGTTGGCACATGTCAAGGCATTAAACGTCAGTCCCACATAGTATCCAATCACCCGCGTGGAAGTAAAAACATTAACTATTCCTACGGGTGTGCAAAGGAAATCACTGGACAACGTATTCACCGGACAGTTACCCAAACTATGCAACGTGGGATTTGTATCAAATGCAGCGTTCACCGGAGACGCCATCAAGAACCCGTTCAGAATCCAAACCTACAGCATGATTTATTTCTCGCTGTACGTGTGTAGCATCCAAAAGGTGCAGATTCCGAAAAAACACATAGAAAACATAAAAACTAAAAAAATGGGGGGAGTTTAACCCAGAGCGAGTGCCGAAGAGTTCTAGGTTGTAAATGCTTAACACAAACATTACAGTCCCACAACTCGCAACCCTCTAACTAGTTGTGGATATAATAAAAGTGAACCTCTATCTCAACCAGACAGCAAGAGACTGCAGCCTTCTTAAAGTACATATTATGCCAAAATATTTGACGAACTTTCCATGGGAATGATGGGGCATATATCAGAAAGATACAAAACAGATCAAGAAAGATTGATATTTATTAGTAACGCTCAATAGTTGCGTAACAGTTTGACTCAGAGTATACAATATAATATAGATAAACAACATTATGACTCGAAACTAATGAAATATTCCATATAAAGGTTAACATTGTTTTCTTAACATGCGTATAGTGTACGCGAGACTAATTAAAGACTTTATAAACATAGTCACATGCTGTTACATAAAAATGTAACTCAATGAAGTTAACTATAAATCTATCATGAAGAGGCACCATTCTAGTAACACTAAATCCTTAAATATTTTATATTTTTAATATCAAATATTTGAATCCTACATTTACTATCAAAAGTTTGCTCAGAATAAAAGGAACTTAGCAAATGACAACAAACCATCTTAACTCAGCAATGAACGTTATCCCTCGAGAATTAACGTATTACAATATGATAAAAATTTAAATATGAAATAGTTAACCATTAGAAATGGCGCAAAAAGTTTTGTTTAAGATACAACTTTATTCTCAGAAAGCAATCCGTAATAAATTAACGCCAAGACAGAGAAAATGGTATTCGTGAAAGTTATCAAATATTCCTAAATACCTTATGACCAAAAAAATATCCAACCTATCGTAATATAAATGACATTACCGTTGATAAGGCGCAATGACCTAGTTATAAAAAAAAGTAAGGAAACGTTCCTAACCATAAGATGTAATTTTAGCTGTTTTTAAATGTATGGCCAAAAAGAGAATTTAGAAAAATATTAAAGTATATAAAAGGTTTCATAAACCAAAACACGCGCTCTTAGTGTCTTGTTCTCCCGGGTCAGTGAAAGTTCGTCAGGAGGTTTTGAGCCGTTGTTTCCCGCAGGCCCAGTCGACCGGTGAATGCAGTAAGTCTCTTCTATTTGTTTTGTTTTAGCGTTTCACTGATAACGTCCAATGCTACACGTGGATGGAAAAAAGTTCCGTTGAAACAGTTACAGCTCAATTTTTCAAACGGCAAATATGTAATGTCCTACCACACAATTTATCAGGAATTGTTATCCATTTAATGAACGAAGGTAGTGATATCACACGGTAAGCCTTCCCTAAGGTATATAATTTCATGGTTTTCGATCTCACTTCCAATCTTTCCACCCACATGACATCGCTTTGGAATTTGACGAGGCATGACATTCTGAGCATTGAATTAAGCTTCACCAGAGATCTCACTGAAACTGTCAAATGTATCGTGTACGGGGAGATTACCAACATCATCACCGTCAACAAGGAGAGAAATGTCATGACCAATAATGGTATTTAATATAAATTATTTCCAGCCTTTTAACCCCATCCTTTAAATCGTGAATGCCATTGTAGATTTCCAGAGCTTCATGGACGAGAGTAAAGAGTTTATCGTTAAGGAACTGAGTGTTTTATCTGTATGTGGTACTTTACTTCAACAATGAGTGTTAAAACCTCCATACGTTATCAAGGAAATTTCAGCCACTGCTAAAAATCAAGCTGAATTTATCATCAACAAACTGTACGGTATTCCCTGGGATAGCTGTGATGTGGATTACAGTATGCTATAATGCCTCATTTACCGTTTCACAACGCGTGCAGAAACCATTTACGTCAAGGGGAAAGAAAAAAATCTAACCCAATACATGTTTACGTCTGTCGTAGATCTTTACGACAAAGGTTGTCTTCTCTTTAAACACTTAAATTAGGACGCGCCATGTGCTTGGCACATAGCTCTGTGTAGAATTTCTGTTTGACCTCCATCGTTTGGAGACCTCGATATTGGATGATTGAAGATGGACACGCACACCATAAGATGTGTGCTGAAACAAACCCGTGGCTCTGTTATGTACGGTCAGGTGTTTTACCTGCTGATATACTACCCACAAGAATAGTATGATCTATTGCACTCTTCATCAACACTGATACACACACCGATCATGGGACACATTAGGTCGCCATCTTTATCGACAAGAACGGCTTTGGAGAA
>CABEEJ010002326.1:19529-32248 GCA_901482245.1 Timema douglasi | reverse complement strand
CCCCCCGTATAGATCTACATGTGGTATTTATAAGTAAAAACACTTCCTGAACGTCTCATAACACAATACAACTTCAAAACATAGCCTCAGACGTTTACGTCCATTACTGTCTTATGTACCTTCTCTATAGTGCCCAGAACATTCCGGTGAAAGTTTTATTATCCTATTCTTGCCCACCAATCATGCAGGCAACGATGCTAAGATATTACAACACATTTTTCAAGAATGTAAAGTCCTGCCGCCCCTCAAGAGGCTGCGTCTAATTATCGTGCACCTATAAAAGGGGCATACTAGCGGCGTTCCGGCCATAATCACGACAGATTTTAATGTGATAAATATTATGGAAGGTCATACTGTTTGCACCCGTATAGCAAAGCTAGTGAAGTCATTCGCCATAATCAGTATTTTCAACATTATTTTTCCCGCTGGACACAGTCGATGCCAAATGAGTCATCGTCAGCATGAGAGTCAAGAAAAACTTTACGCCCTATGTCAAGCTAGTAAAATTTGGAAGGTACTGTGTGATGTTTAACCGTACAGAGTGGCAACTACAAGGCAGTTATATCAAAGTTTTTCAGCAACTCATAGCCTACTCAGAAGATTAATCTGATTAATCACGAAATCCCTCTTAAACGCATGGGGTGTGTCCGTATGGTCGTCATCAGCAAGAAACAAGATGCAGGACTCAAACGGGTCACCTATCTATCACCTAGTTTGGTGCGTCTTTGTAAGGTGTGGGACCTCATCAACTTTGCCATTGACTGCCGGGATATGTGGACGATATTGCAATAATTTGATCGACACTCCCGTCGTGGATGTATGCGACATGCTAACAGAATCAGCGGATGTCATCGATCTCGAACAGCCTAGATTGGAAACGCACATCATAAACCTGGATCTTATCAGTGCTGCATTCTATATACGTAATGTCGTCGGTTCGGTTTATTATATTTTGGATTGTGAACTAAAAACTATGTTACTAACGTTACTAACACATCT
Organism: Timema douglasi; assembly: GCA_901482245.1. Taxonomy (NCBI): domain Eukaryota; kingdom Metazoa; phylum Arthropoda; class Insecta; order Phasmatodea; family Timematidae; genus Timema; species Timema douglasi. Next base: position 31,249 of record CABEEJ010002326.1, on the reverse strand, counting down.
AAGAGACACTGTAGAAAAACGTGTGAAAGAATTTATGCGTCATTCCTGTAAAAGTGTATAATAAATATTATGTATTTCTGTGAAACCTTTAATGTATAATAAATATTATGTATGTCTGTAAAACCTTTAATATATAATAAATATATGTTTAGTAATATGGTGTTTTATCACGCAAAGCCTGTCTGTCTCTAGACGTAGGGTAACCAGATAAGAGTCTCAAATTGTTGAGGCGGCAAACTTTCACCAAACATGAATGGGGTCAATGACCTCTTGGACTAGCTAACGATTTCAAGGTCACTATCTATTCTTGTCTTGAATCATCTGCTTCAACCACCAAACTGGTGCCAGGTATGATTCACTGGGAAAAATAACCCTTACCGCAATGATGAGACAGGGAGTCGGAGAGGGATTATGACATTGTGATGAAGTAATCAGTAAAACCCATTGCCGGGGGGATGGCTGCCTTAGTAAATGACCTCATGTACTAGCTCACGATTTCAAAGTCACGATCTATTCCTCTCTCGATAAGCCTTGTTGAGCCGCCAAACTGGCACCATGCATGACTCACCAGGAAAAAGCCCATTATAACATATTTCGAGAGGGCACGGGGAGTGGTTGTTACATTACGATGATGACACTGAGAAAACCCGTTGCGTGGGTAAAGGGTGGGTGGAGTGAGGGGGAAGAAGTGAAAGGAAGTCCAATATATTATTGTGAGGGAGAGCAAATGTTCACTAATTACTACACTGCAGTCGGGAAAGGGTTTGTGATGCGTGTTCCCTCCCTAATCAGCGGTGACTATACGCCACGGGAGGGGTGCCCAATGCCGTGGACTTCATGCCAATAAATAAAATAAACTCCCACACAAATAAATAAATAAAAAACCAATAAAATAAGCTCCAACACCAGTCCCAATCCAGCCAAACATAAAAGATAAAAAACCAATGGGCACACAAAAATGAATGATCACACATAAAAAAGCAATGATTACACATAAAAAACAAGTTTCTACAAGAACATGCATACAACATAATCAAATATAATATCACATTAATATTTTAGCGTAGATTTAAAAATAATAAAATATTTTATTGAAATCACAACAATTAATCTTGTTAATTATGTACAGATTTTTAATTTTACTACATTGGTTAAAAATATGGCAACAAATAAAATTTTAACTGTGGTTAAGAAATCAGCTCGTGTCCAAATTAGACTTACAATTAAATTGTGAGATTTTATCAAGTTTTTCTTATCTGTGTCAAAAGTGTAATTGCTTTACTTCTCTAATAGTTGTTTTTATTAAGACAGCCACAAATAGGCCTAGTGCTAGTAAATATATTTTTATGAACCAGTTTTCCTTAATGGGAGAAAAATGTAAACTACCAAACTAGGGCATTTCAGTTTTATATTAAATTAACTATAAATTTAGGTCTTCATTACTTAAAATTACAAAAGTGATGATAACAGTTGTACGTTTTTATACATGGGTTTTGAATTTTACTGGAAAATATTGGGGGGCTTAAGATAGTCCCTAAACTCCAATATTAAAATAAGGGGGACTCAAACTTCCCTCCCCCCTGCTCCGGAGCCCCTGCTCACTATAGTATATTCAACAGATAATTTAAGAGGTGTTATTTACACATTTTACTTGAATATGAATAGGTTATCTAGATGATATGTTCCAGTACTTTCTCGGAAAGCTTGGAAAGCTTAATTATTATCGTTTTGTTTCAAACACCAAATTAATTTATAAGAATGTATGTATGTTTGTAGGTTTAATGCCAGGTTAGAGGAAAATATATGACTCGAATAAAATACATACCTGGCCACAGGATCGAAACTGTAATAGATGTAAAGTAAAGTTTTCATGTCAAATTAATTTATCACGAATATAAAAAGAAATAATTAACTTTACGAGTAAATGACAAATAATCGTATGGTTGTGCGATCTTAACGTAAAACTAATACAAAACTGTTTTTCCTAAAATATTTTGGTGGTGTCTGAGACTGACGAATTTGGAGAGATATTACCTATTGCTTCCCACAGCACAGGAGATTTGAAGTCCTGGAATCCCCACTTTAACCCCATATTTGACTGCCACTATCTCCATCTACATTCAAATATTCAAGTACTTTTATGAACGCATTTTCTACATAAAAATATTATCCAGCCCCTTTTACAACCGTTAGTGATCAATATTTCAAGCATGTTGGGTCCAATTCCAGCTAAGAGATATAGACGTGAGGACATTTGATCAAAGATATTTACTATTAATCTTGGCTTTATGTATGATGATAGATTAGTATATATTTTGAAACGAGTCAAACTCACCATTGTTTCAGAGCTTGAAAAAAATTGTTGAACTTCTCAAATTATTTGCTGACCATTTGCCTGCTAGCACCAACAGTATTATTTTGAATGTGCCATTTCATTGCCAGTGAAAAATTATTTTAACGAAATGATTCACGAAACTCAGAACGTAGATTTGGTATTTAATGATATTAGTATATTTCTGAAGCCTATTGTAATTGCCTGTGTACTGATGGAAAATACCTTTAAAAGAAGAGTTGAGACCTACATTTTCAAAGATTATTTAGGGTACAAAAATCTCAAACATTTTGTATCGGTTTTTCAGTGTTTTTTCAAAATATAATCAAAATAGATAATACAGAAAAACTAGTCAAGGTAAGCATTAGTTTGGTTTCCAAACATGTTCATCCAACAAATTATAAAAGAGAAGAAAAAAGGTTTCCCGATCAGGAATAAGGACACCTTGATGAATATAGGCTTGGATTCGACTTCAAAGAATTACATCATTATTAGTCTCATTAAAAAATAGAGTGAATTCCAGATCAGGTGGTTGAGGTAGGCGCTGTTGGAATTGATTGAAGTTCACGTCAAAATTAATCACTTTACTGCGTTTTATTTCAGAGCACCTGATGTTAAACCTGTGGAATAGTTTCTAACACCAACAAAAAAAGGCATTGGTTAACATCCAGTCCACGCGAGAAGAATATTTATCTTAGACAGCTATGGCTGGTCTTCTCGAAACACATAACGGGATGAGCTCGACTCAAATTAGTTAATATCCCAGCTTCCAAAACAAACTTAACATATTAGGTATTAATTAGTCTCCCATTTCAACTTTGCCAGAAATCAATATTTGAAAAAATGACTTATCTATCAATATTTATTTTCCTAAGCAAAAGGATCAGTAATCCATGAACTCGCTTGAAAATAGTTAGACACCTTTCACCATGATCCCTATATAGTTAGGTCACAGACGATTAGGAAAAGAACCACTAAATAAATCTGCTAATGTTTAAAATAAATCAAGAAGACGAAATTCGCCATCGTATACGCACAGTTAAATCTCTTTCAAATATCCAAAAATATTTTAAAAAATTTTTTGTCAGAGTTGTCTTTGTTAGTTTAAGGCGTATAAAACTTTTAGAAGTTCACCAAATTTAAACACAAACGAATGCCAGTTATAGCTTATTTTGTGTATTCTACAATCAATCATAATTTTTGAACTGGAACCGAGCCCGACTTATACTTAGGCCATTAAAAAACACGCCCCTTCAGTATTGGTTATTTTGTACTGTACATTGTGGGTTTGACTCTCCCTTAAGTGGTTATATTACTATTTTGTACACGAGAGATGAACAAACGATTTTGTTGAAGAAATAGGTTGCACCGTTAGAAAAATGAATTATTTTCACACCTATGAATAAAATGAATCCTGATGAGGAAAACTATTTTGCGGGTTGTAAGAACATCGAAAGTATGAATATGTGATACCTCGCATTTTACTGTTGTTTAATCTCTCATGTGTTTTTCAACATTGCGTCTATTTATTTAATATTGGTCATGAGCTTAATGAGGGCAACTATTTATTGGGCAAAAACTATATAATTTATCATGGATGTACGAGGTCAAAGATCGGTTGGACTTTGACACCCTCAGTAACAATCTTCAAAACTTCTCGAATAAATAATAAAACAGAGATAAATTATAAATAGATTTTAATGATCATGCTAAATAAAACATATTTCAACACATCATTATTTTTTTAAAAAATAGCTCCAATATTTATTATTATTTGAGGTGTGTAACGTGCATTTTCTAAGCTGACTGATTTGATCAAAACACTATTTATACATTAATTTAAAACTATAATAAAAAACACCCAGACCCCCGGCCGTTAATTCAACACTGTGAAAGGGGAAATCTCAATTTCTCTAATAATAGAGTTTTCGTCCATGCCATGAATCGATTGTGGGGCCCTTATCTCAATAGATAAACACGCTACCTTCTTATCTAAGGTGTTTGGCATAGGGCAGCTACTAACATTATTTTATCCCAGACTATCGTTTAAATGATATGCAAATTGTAAGCATAAATAAATTAATATATGGCAGCATAGAATTATATATTGTGACTTATGTTTTCTACATATTTTTCTCTTTATTTATGCACTTAACATTTAGCCATTTAGTTACTAAGGGTACTATTATTATTATTAGAACCGCGTCTTACTACCCGTTCGGGTTATACGCACTTACGCTAATGTGTAATGGTAGGGTGATTGTGAGATGAAATGGAGGACCTACAGTTTAACGTGGAATCAGAACCATGGTGGAGGCCTGGCATTCCCCACATTCACAAGATGTCTTGTCAGAGGTGAAGGAAGGATCTGGTAATCAGATACATCTGTGCAGGGACCGAGGATTGAACCCCGGCCGCCAGCACAGAAGTCTGACACCTTACCCCTAGACCGCCAGGTAACCCTACTAAGGGTACTGTTTTATGACAAAGACCAAAACCTTATATTCGACTTCAGCTTCAACTTTGGTTTGCATAGTTCAAGCTTTTCATTGACTTCGCTTCTGATTTCAAAATTGGCAGCCATATAAAATTTCTCAGAAAACAAGAAAATATATAGATACAATTTATAAAGTGCCATACGTAATCAAGATTATCCAAAAGTTAAAAATACAAATATTCTACAACATGAGCATTCTAATTTTGGATATCCAAGATGCCATAAATCAGGACATAGCTACCTTAAACTTAAAGGCCATATATAATAATTAATATTACTTCCAGAATGACTGGGGTTATGAAACCTACCAATTAAAGTTTATCATTATAGATCAAGTGTTTATTTTAAAAAGTCGAAATAAAAACTCACATCGGGCATTCCTATTAATTTAGTTATTTATTATCTAATGTTAGAAAAATACCTGTTTTAGAATGAGATATTTTCTTTCTACAACTGACATAACCATACAGCCAAAATAATGGGACCTTCAACAAAAGGTGACATCAAAACAACCAATGAGAAACAGTGATTATTTCACTCAAACGGTTATATAAAGCATGTAAATATTCGGCCATCTCAGAGTAGAGCCAACTTGAAAATTATAAATCTTGTGTACCAATTATATTAGTCTTGTTTTGGTTTAACGTAGTAGTTTTAATCCTGTTGTTCACGTAATCCCGGAGGTATGTGGAGTATTTATTGGGTACGCGAACATAATTTAATATAGGTTGTCTTTATTTTGGATTTTTAAAATAACATAATTGGAACCTAATTTAAATAATACTGTTTTCTTGGAAACACGCCTATTAGGTTACTTTAGTAGTTTCGTTCAGTAATATGATTGATGTATTGTCTTTCAAATACCCAAGAATTTTATTTTCTTATTCAAGTTTACTTTCTGGCTCTGCCTAAGCTGCAAATACCTTAGTGTCTTGGGAAGTTGGTATAAGTTTTCACTTAGATAAAATATGTGTATTAATTTTTGTAGTGTGAATGTAAAAGATATGGCTAATTAATTATATTTGAAGAAGTGTTTTAAACATATTAAGTTAGGTGGTTAATGAAAACAACTATTACGACTTTGGAGAAGATTTCTAATCAATTAAAAAAATAATTAATTTTGAAAAATTTAATCTATTTGGGATAAGTGTTTAAAGGGGATAGGGATAGTAACCGTAAAGAGTTTGAAAGCTATTGGATTAGGCCATGTGTACAGATTTTTTTTTCGCCATTCAAAAGAGTTTTCTTTTATGAAATGTTACGCACCATAAATGTATTTTTATCTATTTTATTCAAGAGCTATGAGCGTAAGAAGCTTCTATTTTTACGTTTTCCGAATATAGTTTTAGGCCACACTTTTTGAAATAAAATTTTGAAAATTGAAATTTATTATCTTTAATATTATACCTATTTGATAAAGCTGGGATTTTAGCGTATGTATAAGCATACTTTATATAAATATACTTAAAGCTCCCTTAAAATCAACACAATTCAACAATTGTTTATTATTACTAATTCATCTATAAATATTAAATATTACTATTCATGCGATTAAAAAAATATTCCGATTTAAATACTCACCGTTATACTGAATAATCTGATTTACGTGAACCTTACAATTATCCACTGAAATTCTTAGTTGGCTCACGAGATCAAAACTTTTTAGGGAAGTGTAGCTTAGTTGACAAGAACGAGTGATAGTCCGCATTCACAGTTAGCCACAACACACAGCAGTTACTACAGCTGAATCATCACAGAAACCCAAGTAATCTGCAGTCCATGCGAGATTTCTGTTTAAACGATCATTCATAAGTTCTTTCTTGAAATGGTTATACTCATATTTTAGTGATATTGATATTTATACCTCTGCCAAGGTTATTTCATTATTGAAACATATTGTAGTAATTTATAGATTTGTAATTTATTTGTGATCTCTGTGAACTGTAAAGAAACTATATATAATTATTAAAATAATAAACAATGGTTCCTTCCATCACAACCTGACAAACGTCAAGCTTTGAAACCGAGAATGAACATTATGCATTATTTTATGTGTTAGGGGTTTCCAGAATCAGTAACACAGAATATACAATCTAGTAAACAATAAATAACTGTAAGCGATTGCCCAAGGTTTCGACCCATTGCATATCAAGAATAATGAAACAAATACTTAACATTTAAAATCACTTTTTACAGCCATTGTATAAACAATCTTCTTCATGAAAAAAAAAAGTATTTAGGCAGTTTATATATAGTGTTTTAATTTCTCAGTTATTTTAACTAGTTTAGTCATTATTAATGCAGAAAAATGCATTATTTTATATAGCTTAAATTGGCAAAACTTATTACTCTGAATACGTTAATATTCATATGGAAAAAATTGTTTCACGATCTTCAATTTAGTGAAAACTGCAATTATTACCTTCAATTAAAATATCTATCTTTTATATGTATTTATATATTAATTAGAGGTAAGAATATTTATACTCTCAGTCTGACTTCGATCTTGGTTCATATGGTATTACCTGCATGATACATTTTATTGATTAATTACATTTTAATTTACATTAAAATTATGTAATTAGCTACATTTTAAATCATCTGGATGGCTTTATTTAAATTAGTTAAGCCTAGTCTATAGGTAAATATAATGTGTGCATAGATGGTGATTACCAAAGCATTTATATATATATAAAATTACAGGTTATATAGGTGTATAAAATATAATGTAATGATATTGGTTTGGATTACTCTAAATTATGTAAAAAAAAGTGATGGTTGATGGTAATTTTTATTTAAAGTAACATATGTTGATTATCTTTTTATGATTCCTTCATGAAAAAACACGCGCATTTCATAAATAATGGGAAAAGGATTACACATTTAAAATATATTTTTTTAAACATTTTTCCTGTTAAAGGAACAACTATGCAGTATTTGGCAAAGACGCCAATTTCCTATACCAATACGAAGCTAGCCTTCACAACACCTGTCGCCAGGACTCTATTAGTTAGTTTTTACACTGTTGACGAGGGGAGAAAAAAGCAAGGGGTTTGTCATATATAAACTGTTTGTGCGTATGTTTGGGGGCACCCCACGCACAAGCAACACACACACACAAGTCGCTCTAACACCCACGCTGACACAAGCAACGCAGTTAGGGACTCACAAATCTAACATTGGCTCTCGCAGTCACAGTCTAACACAGAATTCAATAATTTACGTTAATATCACATGTGTGAATTGATACAAAACATTTAGTTGGAATATGTATAAGTAATTAACAGGTGTCATTTAAATAAACCGTGTATGAATAAACAGCCATCAAAAGTTCTCTTTCTTACATTTTAATAATTATACCGATTTAATTAGTGCTCGAACACGGAGCAATTAACAGCTGGTTAAACGGTATCTATTCCGTACAGTGATGATAGGCGCTCGACCACGGAGCTATAAACAACCTAAATATCATCACAGCACTAATATATCTGGGGGAAAAAACGTAGGGGTTCAATGTTTATCTTTATAATACGCTTTATCTCTATTGTAAAATCATAAGTTGCCTGTTCTTTATTAGAATAAATATTAAACATTTTTAAATGATAATTTAGACCATAATATTTTTTTTATTACATAGAAGACATGTGTGATACGGAGAACATGTCTGGTGTGGTAGAACTCCCTCCTTACTCAAATTATAACATTATTAGACATAAATATTCTGATGTTGAATGTACCTATTCAGAATTCCAAAGCTCTAAAGGAGGTGATAGTTGTTAAATTAGTTCAATTGAAAATGAAGAATTTTGAGTTGAATAGGAAAGTGACGATGACATACCTATATTATTGATGAGAAAGATACCTTCGTCAAAAATAATATAACAGGAAACATTGATAGATGTTTAATAATTTCTTAACTAAATGAAAATAATTCCACAATTTGTACCATAGGTAGGTGGTATCAACTGTGAATAAATTACGTCCGCGAAGTTGCACCCAACACCCATTTTAAAAAAATTCAAGTTTGTTTATTGCAATTGTCTGTTCTTTGCTTATTACGGATTGTTCCGCAAAAATTTTCGTTTGTTTTGTTTTGATAGGCCCACAAATGATATGCTTAAATTAGTGGAGCCAACTTCACGGTAGCCCCCCTCCCCCCACACACTTTGTAAAATTTACATTATTATGGTTGCGATCGTTTGTTCCGAATTGTACCGCAAAAAGGCTCGTTTTTTCCGCAATTGTTCTTGTACAAATGGGACATGAATTTGTGACACTTTGTTTACTCGTGAAGGGCCAACTTCACGGTAGCCCCACCACTTTGAAAAATCCATGTATTTACGATTGCGTTTGTTTTTTTCGGATTGTCTCACAAAAATTTCGTTTGTTCCGTTTTGATAATCTCACAAATGGTATTTTTACATTGGTAGTACCAACCTTACGATATCTCCCTCCCACTTTTGAAAATTGAAATTTTTATGGTTGCGATCGTTTGTTTCGCATTGTTAATTTTTTTATACGTCACAAAATTAACTATACTTTAACATTTGATATCCATGAATTCACCATTCTCCCCTTTTAAAAACAATTTTTGTATGACTACAATACTTTTTTCTTTGTTAGTTCTGGATTGTTCCACAAAAAAAAAATAGTTTTCCCGTTTTGATACGCTCACAAATGATATGTTTACTATGGACCTCTATGAAGCTCCCTCGCCGTCCTTTCCCCCTAAAAGCTTTAAGAAAATCAATTTAATGATTGCAATAATTTGTTCTTACTTTGTTCCGGATTGTTCTGGAAAATATTGTTTGATATATTTCTATACACCCATAAATTGTATGCACGTCCATGAAGTTGACCCCACCCCCCATCTTTTAAAAATCAATATTTTTATTATTGCAATTGTTTGCTCTTCGTTTGTTACGGATGGTTCCTAAAAAAATGCACATTTCGTTTTGGCAGGACAACACAATTTTATTTACACTAAGAGCGTGGATTGACGCCTTTATGGCAACCATATTCTCCACATGAACTCATACAACTTTTAAAAATAGATATTTTATCTTTGTAATCAATAATTAGTTCTTGAGTATTTTAGATTTTTTTTGCGAGGATTTCCATTTATTTCTTTTGTAAAGCCTTGAACATTTTTTCTAGTAGTAGTTCTCTCAAATTCTTTAAAAACTTGAATTTTTTTTGTTTAAAGTTTGTTGTTAGTTTGTTTGAGTTCCTTAACATTTTTGTTTTGAATTTCTTTTTAAAAAACGTGTTTATTTCATTTTGATAGTTTTAAAATTAATACATTCTTATCACTATGCTAAGCTCCATTTCCTCACCTCAACTAGATAAAATATAACAACATTTTGATTTTGATTTTATAACTTTATTAGTTTTTTGCATTATATTTTAGTTAGTAAGTTCTTAGATCTAATACAGACACTAATTAAACTAGTGTCACTAGTGATTATGGCCTTTTGTGTGTGAGACATGCATGGTCACAGAGGACGTCAAGTAAAGAACGTCCCACCCTCTGTGTCAAAGTATGAGAAATATTGTCCTTGATTCACTCACTATGCACAAAAAAGGGCACCATACAAACTGCTAGACAACAAACTGCTCGACAAGCTATAAAAAAAATATTTGGAAGGCTGGGTGGGTCAAGTGGCTGACACGACTTGGACCAACTACTAGACACGCTCAAGTATAGGAGTACAAAGTGATAGACAACCAAGCGATCGACACGAGAGAACAAATCTGTAAAAAGACCAACTGCTAGACACCCAGAAACGACATGGACCAAGTGATCGACACGAGCTGGACCATGTGATAGACAACCAACCGGTAGACAGAATGAAAACAATTATTTGGAAGGCCGGGTGGGTCAAGTGGCTGACACGACTTGGACCAACTGCTAGACAAGCTCAAGTATAGGGGTACAAAGTGATAGACAACCAAGCGATCGACACGAGAGAACAAATCTGTAAAAAGACCAACTTCTAGACACCCAGAAACGACATGGACCAAGTGATCGACACGAGCTGGACCATGTGATAGACAACCAACCGGTAGACAGAATGAAAACAATTATTTGGAAGGCCGGGTGGGTCAAGTGGCTGACACGACTTGGACCAACTGCTAGACAAGCTCAAGTATAGGGGTACAAAGTGATAGACAACCAAGCGATCGACACGAGAGAACAAATCTGTAAAAAGACCAACTTCTAGACACCCAGAAACGACATGGACCAAGTGATCGACACGAGCTGGACCATGTGATAGACAACCAACCGGTAGACAGAATGAAAACAATTATTTGGAAGGCCGGGTGGGTCAAGTGGCTGACACGACTTGGACCAACTGCTAGACAAGCTCAAGTATAGGGGTACAAAGTGATAGACAACCAAGCGATCGACACGAGAGAACAAATCTGTAAAAAGACCAACTTCTAGACACCCAGAAACGACATGGACCAAGTGATCGACACGAGCTGGACCATGTGATAGACAACCAACCGGTAGACAGAATGAAAACAATTATTTGGAAGGCCGGGTGGGTCAAGTGGCTGACACGACTTGGACCAACTGCTAGACAAGCTCAAGTATAGGGGTACAAAGTGATAGACAACCAAGCGATCGACACGAGAGAACAAATCTGTAAAAAGACCAACTTCTAGACACCCAGAAACGACATGGACCAAGTGATCGACACGAGCTGGACCATGTGATAGACAACCAACCGGTAGACAGAATGAAAACAATTATTTGGAAGGCCGGGTGGGTCAAGTGGCTGACACGACTTGGACCAACTGCTAGACAAGCTCAAGTATAGGGGTACAAAGTGATAGACAACCAAGCGATCGACACGAGAGAACAAATCTGTAAAAAGACCAACT
>CABEEJ010002326.1:0-14474 GCA_901482245.1 Timema douglasi | reverse complement strand
AATTTAAAAAATAAAAACAAACAACAAATAATCAGGAGGGGGAAAGATTGAACTGGAGGAAAAAAAAGTTTCCCGGGGGGGAAAAAAAAAAAAAAAAAAACGTTTTTTCATGCAGAGAAAAATATGGTATGTCGCTGGAATTGTCTAGAGTTAAAGAAAACAAAGTGATTATTCAATCCGTCTAAATTATCACCTTTTAGTTTTGGCGAGACCAGAAGAAATGTGCACAGGCATTTGGCAGGGTATGAAAGGGGAAATTAGCGTTTGCCGACCTTGCAGGTTGCGCATTATTGACGCCTGAACACAGGATTCAAATCAGGGACCTTTTGAGGCAGAATAATTAAATTGTTGCTTTCGTAGGGGTTGCAAACATATAGGAGGTTTCAAATAGCCAAATATATTATTTATGCTTACTCCAGATTGATACGGCAATTGAGCTCGGTTCTTTTGGCTCAGCATCAAATATAGGGTTCTTTCTCGCAAATAAAATTCATCTTTTTTTTTTATTCAAGATTTCCGGATGAATTTTTTGTGACTGGTTGAAATGTGCACCGACATTAGTCGGGTTTGAAATATGAAATTAGCGTTTGTCGACCTTGCATGCGGGCATTTAAACCCTACCTCCTCCCGTCACAGGGCGTGAGGTTTACTCGCAGGAAACGAACACCGTGGATGGATAGCGGGCCTGTCACGGCATATCGGGTACCTAGCCAGTGGCTGGCTGACATGACCGTTTTCGCTGGGGCTGCTAGCACGAATTAAAGCTAACGGTACTTACAGGCTCCTTTAAGTGGATCATGGATGAGGAATCATTTTTATTGCGCAATGACAGGCTGCCATTATTACTGGTGGCACACCCTTTGAAGCGACTATAAATATACCTTGAAATCATTACATTTGGTCATTATAATTAACAATTGAAGTTAGTAAACATCATAATGAGATTCAAAGCGCTGTAAAATTGGCTACATTCATGTATGTTTTAGAACGTTTTCTACATTTAAATGGTAACTATTTTGCTTATTAAGTCTTTGGATTAAAAGGGCATTTGTTCCTTTGACAGACTTTCAAGACCCCCCGCCCCTCCATTAGCAACGTCGATAATGCTGGGTAAGCCAGATCCTTTAGAGATTTTTAGTGAGGACGGAATTTTCCTGGTGGATGGCGACTGGCCCATCGGTAATTAACATCCTGCTATAGATTTGATCGTGATGGGCGAGTAATTCTTTCTCACGATAGTAATTAATATGTATTTATTTAATTTCAGACTACTGGGATCCATATGGGTTAGATGCTGGCCTGAGGGACCACGTGGTGCCTGCAGAGGGTTTAGTGATGTGTGTGTGGGCGTTGCCTCTTGAAAGCTGCTAAGTGTGGGGCCATGTACTGACGCACCTCTTAGAAGAGATCGGTGCTCTGCATGGCGTCACCGTCGTCCTCACGCTGCCGTCAGTCTTCAGACCCCAGAACCCTACCGACGCTAACGGAAATTCGCTCCCTGATGTTTGGGGTGGATTGGACGCGATAGACCGGCTGATATGTAAGTTTGCTATTATATATTTTAGTACCGTCTAAAAGTAGCTATACTATATCCACTTGTTTGGAAATAGGCAGTTATTTATGTGCTCACTTTCCCCACAATTCACTGTTATTTCTAAGGAATACAAAACCTTTTGCCAGCTGACCGTTTCGAGAATATTAGCTCTTGTCATTACAAACATTCAAAGAGAGAAAATTATTTTTGTCGCTTTAGCCACTTATTAAATTCACGTTTGTAATGTGCTGGATAAAATATTCAGCCACCAACTTAGCGCATTCGATAGCGTGTCTGTATAGTGAACTATTGGTCCCGGGACTATTTCCGACATGGTTAAAAAATTGTTGGTTGGTTTGATAAATTATCATACAGCTGGCAGAATTTGTGGATGTTATAGTCTTAGCATTTTATGAATAAAAAAGTGACCCGAGCTTTAGACTAGCAAACAATATCTGTATAGTAAACTATTGTCGAGCGTTCGTTTCCCGACATGAATAAAAAAATATTGGTGAGATAAATTAATCACCCAGCGGACAGGGTTTGTGGATGTTATAGTCTTGGCATTTTACGAATAAAAAAAGTGACAAGGGCTTTAGACTGGAAAACAATAGCTGTATACTAAACTATTGGTCCCAGGTGCGGTTCCCGACACAGTTAAAAAATGTTGGCTTGATAAATTATCCGCCAGTTGATCGGGTTTTTGGATGAACTAGTCTTAGCATTTTATGAATGAAAAAAAATGACTCGGGGTTAGGGGTTAGACTGTAAAATAGTATCGGATATAAATTAAAGAATTTTTTTTTTAATTATAGATAAAAATTATTACCACAAAGAGTAAACTTAATTCTGTCCACTTTCTAACATCAATATCTTTTTATACCAATTTGTTAAATTCATGTATTCCTTGCAATACTCTATTTAATTCAAGACTAGTCTGTGTGGTTGTGCTTGATTATTGGGGCAACAGATAGCGTTGAAAGCCAGTTTGGACCATCCATACGGTTTTAAAAGGGGGGAAATTATGTGTTTTAAGTTTACAGATATTTCTTACAGGCATTCAAATATATGTAAAGGAGAAATTTTATTGTTGATTTAGCCGATCATTAAAATTAGAGAGAGAGAAATATGTTTGCGGATGATAATTTGTATGCTTGCCGAGCCAAGGGACCCTGATTCGATTCCAGACAGGGGGTGTAATTTAGGGCTTAACCCTTAATAGTTATGAACTAACTGCTTTGGACTGTGTTTGTAGCTGTCCTATGGTGTATTTTTTTACACACACTTTGCGACGTGTTCCAGGTTAGATTCTCGGCATGGATGAAAATGTAGGTTTAACCTTTCAAAGTGATAAATTATTGGCCCTGGACTGTATTTGTAGCTGTACTAGGGTTAAAGTGTATTTATTACACACACTTTGTGAATGTTGGTATCAGTTAAAGCAATTATGTTTAGGAAAAATTGTAACACATTATATTAATACCAAAGGTAGATTGAAATTGAAAAGTATTATACATTTTGTGGTATATTAAAGAGAAAAAATACCCGTATGTTTGGAACAATTTTATTTAAAGTGCTTACTTTGACACGTACTTTGGTGTTTTAGTTCAAATGTTGTGTGTAAATAGCGGCTTGATCCTTCTTCGCCACCGGCATTGAGCCCCCATCACCCCACAGAAGGAGATCCACCTCCGAGCAAGGGAGACGGTGTTCGAGCCCAAGCTTCGGTGAGGCAGATGGGGTCAATGGTCCTCCTGCAACCTGTGGTGACGGCGACATCGGGATGGTCTTCAGCAACGCAATCGGGATTTAGAGGCCTGGTAAGCCAGGTAGGTAGCCCTGTCAAATAGTATCCCTCTTCGATACGTATAGGAGAGAATTAAGCAATTAAAGCGTTTTTATTATGTCAGGCGTGAATTGATCATACAATTAAAGACGCCAGAGAGCGATCGTCACGCTCAAACCTGGCTCTAGGAGAAATCAGTGATTTGCTAGGACGTCTCCAGGATCATGTAGTTAGCGCCGAGAATCATGTAGGTCTACTATATTTCAACACAAACTCCGCGTCAAGACCTGTATTTGTTTAATTTGGGTGGGCAGATCAGCTTTACGCGCAAGATGTGCTCTCCAATGTAGAACGAGTGTTACAAAGCAATGCTTCGTTCCTCAATTCTTCCCCCTTGTATATCAAGTTACAAAATTTTAAAGTCACGCGGGAGGAGTAATCATAAAGGAGATAAACTATCTCCCATTAGCACATATAGCCGAAACTATAAAGGAATCATTACGATTCAAAATGGTGACAAATTCATCCTTGTACACGGGTTATTATCGCCAAAGCTATATGAGACGTTAAAAGAGAGCCAGGATGCGTGGACGTGAACACCTATAAGCACATAAAGTAGGGCTGCAATATTCAAAAACTCAAATAAGAGAAACTATAGCGTCATGACCATGTGAATTTATTGAAATGTGGTGGGATCACTGAACTGAAACCATTTCAAATATACCTCTCCGTATACAAATTTAGTTTTCAGGGAACTTTGGGGGATACAGGTCTTATATGAGTGGCCTACCCCTCCCGAACATTCATTTAGAGGCTAAATTGATTTGTATTTTCACAACAATAAGCAAAACCATTTTGATGCCATAACATCCTTGACAGCTGCATTTAAGTGCGGCTACTTATGCCACGTGTATCGTTCGCCGTTCAGTAATAAGAATAGGCACAAGTGCGAGTCCACGTGCAAAGAGTGCTACGCTAAAGCGCTTTGCAGTGGAAGTCGATCTGTAACCTGTAAAGATTGCGGGCGTTGGTTCACAAACCAGACATGCTTAGATAATCATAATTATCCTGATTTTTGCAGAGGTCACATGTCGGTCTGTGATGTCAAAATGTTTGTGAGGTCTGTGAGAACTTTTTCAGTTTGTAAATATCAAATTATTCACACAGATGTTATGAAATATATGTTGAGTATGCGATACATATAATTTCTTTTGGTCATTTCTGCTATATGAAGCAGACCCCTTCAAAGCTGTCACTTTAAAAGAGCAAATTCTGATTTGTGATCTATGATTTTGAATACAGATAAAAAAAACTCTCTTCTTCAAGGTGCGATCAGCAAATACTTGCACGAACCTAACCTCTGTGTCGTTCAAACGTGTTGAAAGGCCTGCCTGCATATTGATTTAAATGACCATCATTGCACTGAATGTGGGGGCGATAGGATTCGCATATTCAAGGGTGATACCACAATGGCCCAATTTTTATGATTTATAGAGCAATTTAGCGGAACAAAATTTAAGGATATCACTCTCCTAGGCCATTATGTGAAAGGCTATGATAGAAATTTTATTTTAAAATATATGATCGAGGTTAAAAAAATGGACCCCAGCACTAATAATGAATAGTGGGAAAATCATGTTCATGTGTTACGGCCCGCTCCCCTTTATTGACTCGATGAACTTTCTCCCGATGTCGTTGTCCAAGATGCACAAGACATTTAACTTGGACGAGTTTTTGGCCAAGGGACAATACCCCATTTTTTTTAATAAAAAAGAAAACGTGGCATATAGGGGTCCCTTGCCGTCAAAGGAGGATTAAGGCATTGGTGAGATATCATTCGAGGGAAAGGAACACTTAAGAAGTGGTATGACGCGTTGGTCAAAGAAAATTATGTATTTGATTTTAACCACGAGTTGGAACTGTATTGCGTGAAAGATGTAGAGATACTAAGGAAGGCCTGCCTAAAGTTTAGAGATATGCTTATAGATAAATCAAAGGTGGAACCATTCAAAGAGTCGTGTACGATCACAGAAGCGGCCATGTTGGTTCACCGCCGAGTTCATCTCAAGGAGAATACCATCGGTGTCATCCCTAATGGTGGCTACCGGTGTGCAGACCAACAGTCGTACGTCAGAGTAATATGGCTCTGCTGGGAGGCCCACCGATCCATTGTGTCTCTAATCATCATTTGGGTAACGGCCGTGAAAAATATACGTTAGGGCGACGTGTAAATGGAATTGTTAAAGCTGGAGATACCACAGCAGTTTGCCAGTTTTGGGGTTGTTATGAACTATCCCTACCAAAGATACTACGTCAACCAGGCTGTTACCTGTATATCATCGATCTACCATTGTGGTCCTTATAAACACGGGCATGGAATAGAAAATTTTCTCAGCGACCTTATCAAAATATCCTATCTTTACTGAGAACTGGCACTAAGGCCATTGAAAAACAGGCGCTTCACATGGGTATCAAAGTGCTCTTCGACGTTGCCAATCAGCGTCGTCCTTTCCAAGAGGCTCTACGGCACCTTGTTGGTGAGGCTTAAATTAACCTGAAACGCAAGGGAATCCAGAAGATTGACACACTGATGACCGGCTCAGGCTCTAAAGAGCGTTGTAATAAGCACCGACGTCAGTCATCTGTCGTTGCCAGACGTAAAACGGTCAGTAAAGATACGGTAGCTATTTTAAGTTGAAATGTCGATTCTACATACCCAGTACTTTGAGTGTGCCAGAAATGAACCCGATCTCTTTTTCGTCCAATCCACGCAAACCAGTCTTGAAAGTGGGCAATGGCTCCATTAAAAACCTTTTCATTTCTCTCACCGATGAATTACCCATCGAATCTACCGTTACCTGAAAAGGCGAGTTTTTATTGATATTTTACAGACTATGCTCTATCTCATGGCGGCCACCATGAAACCCGACGGTGGCGATTTCACAGAGGTGGATCAAATCTCTCCCATCATCAACTGGTTGAATTCGCTATTCGCACAGGTGGATGTGTTTTAAAGAATAAAATAATCTCAATGCCCAGCAACACGTATGATTATAGATCGTACATTGAGACGTGTCTCAATTAAACAAGTTATGCTAAATATCACATTTTAATTGTGGTCTATGCTTCGTAGACAATCCCAGAAATTTTGAGGATGCTAACGCAGGCAACAAGGGATTTGAGGCCCATCACATTCTCACCGCAAAAATAAGAAGGTGGATCTTTTGGGGTATATACACGGTGACGTGTTCAACCAAGATAAATACCTTTTGAGCGGAACCGAATTCAGAGTCAAGTAATTCCTTTCTAGGGACGGGTTTATTATTATGGCCGTCCCTGAAATCCCTCACTTTAAGGTTCACATCGCTGAAGCCAGACTTCTAGTGCAACGTGTCAAAGTAACACATTTTATACTGTTGGTACATGCCAAAGCATTAAACGTCAGTCCATCAAAGCATCTCATCACCCACGTGGAGGTAAAAACACTCACTATGCCTACGGGCGTGCAAGGAAAACCACTGGACAACGTATTCACCGGATAGTTACCAAGCGAGGCATCATGGGATTTGTATCGGGCGTGCAAGGGAAATCACTGGACAACGTATTCACCGGACAGTTACCTAAGTGATGCATCGGGGGATTTGTATCAAAAGCTGCATTCATTGGAGACGCCACCAAGTACCCGTTCAACTTCCAAAACTACGGCATGAAATATTTCTCTCGTGGACGGGGAACAGGTTTCGGTCAAACCACCACAGAGCGATTTTTCAAACGGCAATTATGACATGTCCTACCACACATTGTTTTCTGGAACGGGTATCCATTTCATGAACGAAGGTAGCGACATCACACGGGAAGCCTTTACTAAGGTATATCATCTCTTGGCTTTAGATCTCACACCTAATCTGTCCACCCACATGACATCGCATTAGGATTTGACGAGGCATGGCTCTCTTGAGCATCAAAGTGAATTTCACCAGAGCTCTCACCGAAACCGTCAAATGTATTGTGTACGGGGAGTTTGCCAACATCATCACCATTGACAAGGACAAAAATGTCTCGACTGATTATGGGAGATAATAAAAACGGCTTCTCACCACTTACACTCGTCATTTGAATCATGGACGACATTGTGGATTTCCAGAGCTTCATAGACGACAGCAAACAGTTTAACGTCAGGGAACTGAGTGTTATATTTGTATGTGGTACATTACATCAACATTGGGTGTTAAAACCCCCATACGCTATCGAGGAAATTTCAGCCACCGCTAAAAATAGAGCCGACTATATTCTAAACAAACTCAAAGGTATTTCATGGGATAGTGGTTATGTGGATTACATCCTGCTTGAATTCCTCTTCTCCCGGGCCACAACGCGTGCAGAAATGGTCTAATTTCAAGGGGGCAGAAAATAAACATTTCTAGTAAAATACACGTCTACACCCATCGTAGATCTATACGACAGATGTTGTTCGTCTTTGAAAACACTTAAATTGGGCCACACCATGTACATGTCACATAGTTTTGTATGGAATTACTGTTCTACCTCCTCTTTTAGGGTATTTCGAGATTGGATAATTGAAGATGGACACGCACATCATAACACGTGCACTGAAAACAAACCCGTGGTTCCGTTCTGAACGTTTGGGTATTTTCCCTGCTGATTACCTACCCACTAAAATAGCTCGACCTGCCACTCTAGCCATCAACACTGATCCACATACCAAGCCGGGGACACATTGGGTCACCTTCTTTATCGACAAAAATGGTGTGGGAGAATATTTTGACAGTTATGGTTTTCCTCCCTGTATAAAGTCACATCTGGCATTTATACGCAAAAACACTTGCCGCACGTCTCATAGCACGCTACAACTTCAAAGAATCGCCTCAAACGTTTGCAGTCATTACTGTCTCATGTACCTACTCTATCACGCCCAGAACATTCCAATGAATGCTTTCCTAATCGTTTTCTCACCCACCAATCATACAGGCAATGACGCTAAGTTGGTGAGATATTACAACACATATTTAAAGATTGTAGGGTCCTGCTACCCTTCAAGAGGCTACGTCCTATCAGCATGCGCCTATAAAAGGGGCGTTCCAATGGCGTCTTGACCATAACCGCTACAGTCGTTGAAGCGAACAAACATCATAGATGGTTTAGGCGTTTGTGCCATCAAAGTAAAGCTGGTGAAACCGCTCACCATCACCAGTATTTTCAACACTTTGTTCCCACGTGACAAAGTCGACCCCAAACGAGTCATTTAAACCACTATAGTCATTTTTACATGGTAATTTGATACCGTTTTTGAAAAATGGGCTCTACGAGATCAAGTGTTTTAAAAAGAAATAACACGTTAAACATGCCAGTCAATAAGGTCAATTACCAAATCTCAATTAGCTGGTAGAAAGTTAAAAATAAAAGAATATCAAGGGCTGTGAAAAGAGTCTTTACTTGAATGTCTAGAAGAAGCAATACTAGCTCCGTAGCTCGAGTAAATGTTGCCATTTGATGCGAGTATGGAGTATCTCCCTCCGATCACTTATATCTTAATCACTTATACTTTTGAGATCGAGTCACTGGGAGTAGCGGTGATCATATGGTATGGGTGAAAAAATCACCCTCAGTTATTTATCGTCCATCTCTACGACTCACTCCATTTTATTCTCAGCTTCTTGTTTATTTCAGGTCCGCGGCAGCCAGTGTTTTAGTATAACATCTCGGGGTTAATAAATTAATGGTGGGGGTGGAGAACAGCGCCGATCAAATAAGTAGAAATTTATAGTAGAATCTGAAGTTTTATTTGAAATAAATATTTTACATTTTGTACCACGGGCGCATAGAAAGGAAGAACAGAATCACAGCCTCTAGGTTAAATGTGTTGCACTTCTATTCGAGGTTTTACTCCTTCAATGTTGGGATAGCTAGGTGCGATAATCAGTGACTACAGCGCAATCAAGTGAATATTTTTTAAACGATTCACTTTAAACTGAAACTTACTAGAAGGCATATACAAAATATGAGCTCCTCGAGTTAACCTGTCGGCTGGCGTCACCAAGCAAGCTTCAGTTAGCGTCCTCCACAGTCTATACACCCCCTTCCCCCTGTCCCTAAATAACGTAATCCTGCCACAAAAAAAGTTTAATCTGACTGCACATTACAAAGAAAACTTGAAACACAATGGACTTTTTTTTTCTAACTAAGGGAGCACTGAGGAGAACTGCAGACGTCTAGAATTACCAATTTATTTTAGACGTGGTTAGATATTTTTTAATATTGTTTTCGCCAAAATGAGGGTGAAAGTTCTGACCAGTTAAATAATTTAAATTTTAATCAAAAAGAGTTTTTAAATATATGATATCTTCTATAAAACCGTAAAAAACAACCCCACAAATTGTTAACTTATCAAAACATTACTATTTGATAAAGGAAGGTTAGATACCATACCGCTTGGCCACTAGTGCAGGTCTTTAATAGCAATTTGCTGCTATGTTTTTAAAATCATTAATGTATACTTGCATTAATTTAAAAACTGGTATTTTTCCAGTGTAAATTAAAATTCTCACACTCAAGTAATTAAAGTTAAAACAAAAATATAAGATAGTTTTAAATAATTCAAGGGTTTATGTTATTTAAAATTACGTGGTAAACACTAAAGTTAAATCATTGTATTTTGTGTGAATACATGGATACAGGACGGATAGTAATAATATAAAGATATTGCAGACAAACTGACGGGTCAGCTAGCTATGTCTCGCGGGCCGTTTATTTGTGAATCCTGCCTTATCATTCGACATTGGAAGGGGGTTCTATCGGTTAATAAAAGTTAAATCTGCTCGATAGTTTAAATTATCATATAGTATGGATTAAATTATGTATGATTTATTGAAGCAATTATTCAATATATTATATACCCTACACTCTATTTATCTTAAAAGCTAGCAAGCTTTATTTTATGAATTAATAGCAATCCCGCACGGCATTGCCCATGAACCACTGTGGTATAAGAATTATATAAGCTCTCCCTTCCCTCCTACCATGGTGATCGTATCTCTAAAAGGTAATTAAAAAACAAAAAATATTTTCTTCAAATTTTGTTTAAAATCACCTCATTTAAAAGCTAATTGAAAATTTAAAATCCTGCTTCATGGTGAATTCGGACTACCTTCGGTCCACCAATGTTAAAAATTTCTGACCTCTGCGTGTCGTAGATTTGGCTGGGCCACACACACAAACATACACAGACAAAAACTTCTTTTTTTTATTATAGAATATGATGTAGCATTGTGGCTTATAAAATACGGCTATAGGCTAGTATAGCCAATTGAAGTATTGATTTCATCTTTCAGTGAAAACTAATTGAAGGCTACATAAATATTATTTTGATACGTGAGATACAAAATAGATAGGTATCACAAAATGCTTTCCTATTTAATATTTAAAATATATTGTCAATAAATGAATGGTATTTTAAATATGAACTAATGAGTATGAAAATACATATACAATTTTAACGTTATTTTATCATCACAGACTAAGATTAGATAATTATGTGTTTTACCGTTCAATCTTTAAATATTTTGCTGGCTATCTTACATACAAGATAGAATGGAAATTTCACTGTAATTTCTGCATGAATACATTAACAAAGTGGGATGCCAACATGGAGTCTTATTACTATTAGCACCGCGTCTTCCTACCCGTTCGGGCTATACGCACTTACACTAATGTGTAATGGTAAGGCGATTGTGAGATGAAATGGAAGACCTACAGTTTAACGTGGGATCCGAACAACGGTGGAGGCTTGGCATTCCTCACATTCACAAGTTGTGATAAATACACGTCTTGTCAGAGCTGAAGGAATGATTTGGCAATCAGATAAATCTGTGCCGGGACCAAGGATTGAACCCCGGACCCCCAGCATATAAGTGTGACACCTTCCCCCTAAACCACCAAGTCATCAACATGGAGTCTTGACATGATTATTTAATTTTTTATAAAGCATATCTCAATAAAGGGCATGATGACTTAGGGAATCTCAAATTCCCTACAGATATGTTCATACACATATCCTAGAAACATTTATTGAGCAATTTCCTTATGTGCAACACAAATAAGATTTTGTACATATAATGTTAGGAAAGGGATTGAAGAAAATAAGTATAATATACCCTAATTGGCTTAAGCAATGCAAAAAGTACAAACTATTTTGCACAAAGCCACCTCCTTAAGGTTAAAATCCAAAATCACTTGCTGTGGACTGCAAAGGAGAATATTTAATGATTAGTGTTCTGGACCACCTGGTACTCGACGCTGATTGCCTTAGAGCTCGTCACGTGACCACTCCCTTTCGCTATGATTGGCTGCTGGCTTTCCACCTCTTCCCTATACCATTTCCCTCTCCCCCTGACCACTTTCCATGGTTTGTATATGTGGGAACATCGCTGTGAATGTATCTTATTTATATCACTGGCAGAGAACAGTGCTTTCTCCCTTACTCTACAAATTTGAACCTTATTTCCCCTATGGCTATTTCTCTGACGACATGGGGTTAACGACCTGTTGTTCTCCTTCAATATCGCAAAGGATTATTTCTAGAGGTTTTTCCCCCGTAGGTCTTCTATGTGGCTATAGGTTTTCACTGATGACGCTCGCCAGACAGAAATAGAACACGGCCTTGAATGATGCCGCAACCCACCGTGACAATGGGTTGTACTTGATGACTGGCGCCAGTTTGGCAACTCGACAAGATGAGTTGAGACAAGAATAGATCCTGGCCTTGAAACCGTGACCCTGGCAACCCTCTCCCAGCATTGGGTCTGTCCGATGACGTCATCACACTGTCTCAACCCTGATAACTCATACCTGACACCAGTTTAGTGGTTTACCAAGACAGAAATAGATCGTGACTTTGAATGGTGTCGCAAGCCTCCCCATATTTAATAATGGGTTTTCCCTGATGACTGACGCAAGTTTGGCGACTCGACAAGACAAGCCTCCTCGATCTGTCTGAGGTAATCATTGCGTGTGATGTCGCAACACTTCCCCCTGGGTTTTCCTGATGACTAACACCTGGCACCAGTTTTTTGCTCGACAAGGCAAGTAGAAACAGGAACAGATTGTGACCTTAAAACAGTGAGTTATTACACGACCCAGGCAACTATTTCCCCCTCTCCCCTCTCTATGTGACAGTAGGTTTTCTCTGTGACTCATAACTGGCGACAGTTAGGAGGTTCTACAAGACAAGCCGGGACAAGAATTGATCATAACCTTGAATGATGTCGAAATGGGTTTTCCCTGATGACTGGCACCAATTTGGTGGCTTGACAAGACAGAAATAGATCGTGACCTTGAAACCGTGAGCTAGGTCATTGACTATGGCAACCCTCCCCCTCGGCAAAGGGTTTTTTCCCAGTGATTTCACAACTAGTCATCGCAATGTCGCGACTCCTCACGTGGTAATGGGTTTATCCCGGTGATATCGCAACTAGAGAGCATTGACACAGCTCTAATTATGAACAGTCAGGGGCCTCGGAATCCTCAGTTAGGGGACGGTATTTCCCACTACAAAATTCTACTAAAATTGATTGTTTGGTATCGTCCTCCGTCGACATGTGCGAATGTAGGTATCCGTCATGGATCGGAGGAGTAAGGTAGAAATGTTCCAGAGTTTATGTTGAGTGAGAGAGAGTAAAAAACACCTCAGTTTACCAGAGTGAGATTCAAGACCATGACCTCCCTTGCCATAACTATATGAGTGACACGTACACTTTCTGGAAAAACGTGTGGCAGGGATGATTAATAAAATGTTCCTTAGGGAGAAATACCTACAGTTTACATGGTGGGGATTTTATTTCTCCCCCGCCCATGACATAATTAGATTAGCCTGATATTTAGACGTTGTGCACTGGGAATCCAGCCTATTTATCTTTAGAATGGTCGTATTTCCTGCACCCCCACCATTTTCGAAGGGGCTTTGCTGGTTGATTGGATTTTTATAGACAAGGTAGAATGTGTACCCGCATTTTATTGTAGAGAGAAAATCAAACTTCGATGTCATCAGCCGTCTAGTGACGCCTTAGATCATGCGACCATCGATGCAAGTATACAAATTTTGATGGCACACACACCGGGATTCGTTTTTCTAGTGAAATATGATAAACTGCTTGTATATATTTTTATTTTAAATCTAATACATTGTTTGTATATATTATTTTCTAGTCAAATATGATAAACTGATTGTATATATTTTAATTTTAAATCTATTCACATATATATTTATTTTATTTTAGTACCGAGGCCACTATTCCCCCATTATATTGTAAATATTCACAGTATACTTTTCACTGTGTGTAAACAAAACCAGTTATGTTTCTAATAAAAATTATATATTGTAAATATTCACAGTATACTTTACACTGTGTATATACTTTTTTTCATGACCAAATAAATATTGTAAAAATTTTATGTTTGTGTTTTAACGTCTACACCCGCACCTCCCTCCTATCCTATAAATACAAGCTCATATAGGTTATAAGCTCTGTCTTAAACATTATGGACAGGTTGAAACATCCATTTTCGGCCATCATAAGCGGCCCTTCCGGCTGTGGAAAGTCGCATTTTGTAGCAGACTTTATCCGTCACTTGGACCCAATGTGTGACGTTAAATTTGATAAAATCACCTGGTATTATGCTTTATGGCAGCCGGGGTTCGAACAAGACGGGACAAGTCCACGCGTAATATTCTGTAAGGGTTTGCCGGAAATGGATGACAGCTCTAATGACTCTTAACAGCTGATTATCCTGGACGACCTGATGCGTGAAGCCAACGAAGTGGTCGTCGATCTTTTCACCAAAGGATGCCACCACCAAAATATTAGCGTCATGTACCTTACACAAAATATATTCCATCAGGGCAAGGGCCAAAGAGACATTTCATTAAATGCACATTATATTGTGCTTTCTAAAAATCCCCGGGATAAAGCACAGATTCAACACTTTGCACGACAAGTCTGTCCTGAAAATCCCCGTGTTTTTAAGAGGCTTACACGGATGCTACAAGTACCCATCACGGCTATATATTGTTAGATTTCAAACAAGGTACACCAGAATGGTTCAGATATAGAACCTACACAAATGTCGGGTGCTGCGTGT
>CABEEJ010002325.1:86527-115484 GCA_901482245.1 Timema douglasi | reverse complement strand
GGTGAGAGACAGGCACACTGTCCTTTCAGCCATCCCCACCTTCAAAGTGAGAGTCAGAGGTGAGAGACAGGCACACTGTCCTTTCAGCCATCCCCACCTTCAAAGTGAGAGTTAGAGGTGAGAGACAGGCACACTGTCCTTTCAACCAGCTCCATCTTCAAAGTGAGAGTCAGAAGTGAGATACAGGTACACTGTCCTTTCAACCAGCCCCACCTTCAAAGTGAGAGCCAGAGGTGAGAGACAGGCACACTGTCCTTTCAACTAGCCCCATCTTCAAAGTGAGAGTCAAAAGTGAGAGACAGGCACACTGTCCTTTCAACCAGCCCCACCTTCAAAGTGAGAGTCAGAGGTGAGAGACACGCACACTGTCCTTTCAGCCATCCCCACCTTCAAAGTGAGAGTCAGAGGTGAGAGACAGGCACACTGTCCTTTCAACCAGCTCCATCTTCAAAGTGAGAGTCAGAGGTGAGAGACAGGCACACTGTCCTTTCAACCAGCTCCATCTTCAAAGTGAGAGACAGGCACACTGTCCTTTCAACCAGCCCCACCTTCAAAGTGAGAGCCAGAAGTGAGAGACAGGCACACTGTCCTTTCAATCAGCCCCACCTTCAAAGTGAGATTCAGAGGTGAGAGACAGGCACACTGTCCTTTCAACCAGCCCCACCTTCAAAGTGAGAGTCAGAGGTGAAAGACAGGCACACTGTCCTTTCAACCAGCCCCACCTTCAAAGTGAGAGTCAGAGGTGAGAGACAGGCACACTGTCCTTTCAACCAGCCCCACCTTCAAAGTGAGAGCCAGAGGTGAGAGACAGGCACATTGTCCTTTCAACCAGCCCCACATTCAAAGTGAGAGTCAGAGGTGAGAGACAGGCACACTGTCCTTTCAGCCAGCCCCACCTTCAAAGTCAGAGTCAGAGGTGAGATACAGGCACACTGTCCTTTCAACCAGCTCCATCTTCAAAGTGAGAGTCAGAAGTGAGAGACAGGCACATTGTCCTTTCAACCAGCCCCACCTTCAAAGTGAGAGTCAGAGGTGAGAGACAGGCACATCATCCTTTCAACCAGCCCCACCTTCAAAGTGAGAGTCAGAGGTGGGAGACAGGCACACTGTCCTTTCAACTAGCCCCACCTTCAAAGTGAGAATCAGAGGTGAGAGACAGGCATACCAATTACCATCCTTTCAACTATCTCACCTTCAATGTGAGAGTCAGAGGTGAGAGACAGGCATACCATCCTTTCAACTATCTCCACCTTCAATGTGAGAGTCAGAGGTGAGAGACAGGCATACCATCCTTTCAACTATCTCCACCTTCAATGTGAGAGTCAGAGGTGATAGACAGTCATACAATCCTTTCAACCAGCCATGCCTTCATAGTGAGAGTCTGAGCTGAGAGTCAGGCCCACTATCCTAGCAAAAAGCGATGTAATGGACACGTGATGTCATTGTATATAGACGCCCCTTCATTCCTATTGATTGTAAGTCAGAGTAGTGTTAGCTGTGTGTAGAGAGGTGGGGGGAACGCAACGTGATGGACCTGCACTGTATTTGTAACAATAACACGATGTAATGGACATGCGATGTAATGATGGTTACCCAACGCTATCTCTTGTTCAAATATGGAAGCTTCATGGCCGTCACGACTTTTCTGGTTTGTAGATTGCCCGTAGATGCCACTAGCTACTAGACTTAAAGCCTTTAAGTAAAAAGTACCTAATTATGCTTTTGTTTGTATTTTGCTAACTGCTTAAAGCTCAGTATCATGTAGTAGCAATATGCACCGTGTTTAAAAGTTGGGAACACCCTAGTGGTCTAGTTCAGTTTGAATCCGCTAGACATCACCCAAGTAGAGTTGAAAATTTTCCGGGAAATTATGAAACGGAATTTTGTCTGCTAAATGTTAAATCAGTTGTGTATGCAGCAGACATCATACACCAATTTGTATACTTGCTTGAAGCAAATGAGCGTTATTGTTAGTTTCAACACGATGGCGCAACGTACCGCACGTCCAACGAAACAATGGAGACGCTTCGTGAGTTCTTCGATGATCGAATAGACTCGAAAAATCTTTGGCCACCTCGCTCATCAGACTTGACTCCTCCAGATCTATTTTTGTGGGGATATATTTAGGAGACGGTGTATTGCAATAAGTCTATAACGCCGCAGGACTTGCGAAACCGTAAAAACATAGCTTTTATAGATATCCCAGTTGACGTCAGGTTAATTCAGGTTTTTTTTTTACTAAATGAAGGAAAATTCCAGCACTTTTAATAAAGGTTAATGAAGGTTTCAGTGTGAAACTATAGACTGTCGATAGTTGGAGAATGACACCTCTTGATTACGGTGAAGACCTTCAAAAGAAGATCTATCAGGAATGAAAATATGTAATGCTCGTCATCCGGCTACGAAAGGTATTGAACTGTCGGGCACTATCTTGACAAGGAACTTGAAGTGTTTTAGTTAATCTGTTCGTTTTTATACCTTAGACCACAGTCGAGAACGTGAACCCGGGGGTAATTACTTATCTCGAAGAACGCAGACAGGAAACTACGATATCTGGTAATTCCATAAGAATTTTTCATTGGTGTTTTTTTCCCGAATACTGACTTGGATATCAGCGCCTTTTCTTACTGATTAAATTGAGCACACAGCCACCCATATCCTGGTACATAAATCCTCATTTTAAAGTGTCCGAAATGAGATTTAAGCCCCCTGAACACTTATGTAGGTGAATGGCTTAAATCTGCTCCACATATTACGTATCCGCACTGACCTTGGTCCTAACTTAACACTCTAATAGAAATAGAACATATAGTGCAGAATTAATGTGTCCTTATCCATAATGTCTTTAGTCCTTACTTAACATTCTGTCTCTTTAACTTAGCACTCCGTCATTGATAGAATCTAGATGGAGGATTGATGTGTCTTTATCCATAATGTCCTTAGTCCTTACTTGACACTATTTGTTACTGATTTAACGGTTTAGCTTGCAGTACCGGATTGATGTCTACAATACTAAGGTACAGTATGCGAATCATTAAGTTCCTGAAAGTTGAATGGATTTGAATTGTCATCGATAAACAATAGCCATTGAGCAATACAGAAGCAAGAACAACTCATTAGCAAACAAATAATCACCGTCATGCGTAATGTAATGAAATCTTAACTTACTAATTTTTGGGTTCAAAAAATAAATAACATTTGTATTTTCTTTTTAATTAAAAACAATTTATTGTTTGTTTTGCCTCTATCTAAATGGTAAATTTAATAATCTCTTATTGATCGCTGCCTTTGTCGTATAATTAATTATTATTATTAGCTACTAATCATTAAAAAGCTGCAAACCCTTTAATCAAGTACCAAAATATACTTTGAATATTTATGTTCCTTTTGACTATTTATTTATTTGAATTCATCGCCTTTCTCTATCTAAACTAGTCTTATACGCGTAGTAATGTCAAATGGTGAAAAGGAAAAAGGGTATAGAGACAAAATTGGTTTTCGTTGTAGTAGAATAATTATTGTATGTGCTACAATACAAGTGGATGAAAATTATCTTTACTATAAAACCTAAGTTATATTTATAATATCCATTAGATCTAAGTTTGTGGGTAGAACGCATATATCCTACTTAAAAGAACGGAGTTTGACTCCAAATGGCTGTATCTGTGAATATGTTTCTTATGACAATCCATCATTTAGCAAGATGGCTGCCGGTAGAATTCCTTAAAGCTAGCTTGCCCCACCTTCTCCAACAGTTTAAATTGTTCCAGTCATCGGTTATCCAGATAAATATTTGAAAAGTGAAAAGTGGTCTCTTACCTTACATAACAAAAACAAAATTTAGGGGTTTCAAAAATAAAGTGCTTAGGAAGATATTTGATCCAAAAAGGGATGGGGTTACTGGGGAGTGGAAAAGGCTACATAATTATGAATTACTTACCCTGTACTCATCAAAAGACATTGTTAGGATAATTAAATCTCACAGATTATAGTTGGTAGGATATTCAGCTTGAATAGAAGATTCTAGAACCTTGTTGTAGGTACTGACTTGCAAACCCAATGGAAAGACCTAGATGCAGATGGGAAGAAAACATTACAATGGACCTGAAAGAGATAGGGTGTAATGAGGTGGACTAGATAGAGCTAGAACAAAATAGATTGTGTAATAAGGTGGACTGGATAGAACTAGCTCAAGATAGGGATAGGGTGTAGTGAGGTGTACTGGATAGAACTAGCTCAAGATAGAGATAGCGTGTAGTGAGGTGGACTGGATAGAACTAGTTCAAGATAGGGATAGGATGTAGTGAGGTGGACTGGATATAACTAGTTCAAAATAGGGATAGCGTGTAGTGAGGTGGACTGGATGGAATTAGCTCAATATATAAAAAGGCGGTGTACTTTTGAAAGTACGTCAATGAACTTTTGAGTTCCTAATGCCATAAAGTAAGTAAGTAACCCTTTAATAATAAATAACTATTACTTGCACAATATGTTTCTGGTTTTCTCATATATTTTTAAAGATTATGTTTAGTGTCATAGTTGTTATCGACTTAAGTTAAACGCTTAGGGTTAGTGGAGGTAGTTAAAATAAATTGCGTCCATATTAGAAGGAAATAAAAATTACACCTCCCAGTGCACTAGTCGTTCAAACTTTGATCTCCCAATCACCGGCAATCTAGTTTATTGCGAGACTTACGCCTTAGATCGAATGAACATCGATGCGAGAATCAGTATAAAAAGATTATCTGAGGTAAACATCAAAGACAATGTAGTTGACATAATAATTATGCCATTACTGTTTACCCAATAGCGTGGAAAGTTCATTTTTCTAGGGGGCCACTAGAAAATTTTACCATAACTTTAGCCAATGAAAATTTGTATACGTATACATGAACCCTCTAGTGGGGGGATCCGAAGCCCCTCATCCTATCTTTCTACGCCCCTGTTTGTAATCTACCCTTGAGTGAGTTTTCTCCCAAAATAAAGGTATACAGTGTTATTTTTCATGTCTAATACACCCAGATATTCATTTTAAATAAAATTGATAAAGCCGTTTTCAAAAAAAAAAAATTGTATTCAATAAATAATTAGTCCTTGCTTTAAGGGCTAGAGCTAAAATTTTAAAAAAAAACTGCTGAAGGTAATCCCATATAATACCTAAATATCACGTTTGAACAAAATCCATCAAATCATGATGGTTGTGGCGCCAGGTCAACGACAAGGACACGTTGGACACTGAGCCTTACGAAAGTTTGGCTGCGCTCCTCGAGCCAAGTTTAGTCTTTGGGCACTAGAGAGTACTAGTTGCAGCTCTCGGTGATAACAGCACTTCCAAGTGAAACAAATCACTTTCAAATTGTCCGTTGTAAAGGGGTGGCGGTCCTAACAATAGTTCAGTTACCAGCAATCCCCCTGCCTCTCCAAATTACCCCTTTACTCCCTTTCAATGAACATATCCGTTCAGAAAAGCAAATAGTCGACGGCATTTGAAGAGTGTTTACAACTGGACAATTTGCAGACATTCTCTTGAACAAAAAAAAAAAAGAACCATTGTATTCTAAGTTTTCTTTAGAATGTGCAGACTGAGTAGACCTTTTTTGATTGTTGATTTATAGGAAGGGTTGGGGCCACTACCTGAACCTAGCTTTGTAAAAGCCAGTTTATTGACACCAGGCAATAGAAAATAAAATGTATTTCCATTTAAAACACGCGGTGAAAACTTTTAGTGTCCCTTTTCCAAAGCTTTTCCCATCGCCTTGTCTCTAGGTTACCCTAGCTCACGGTACGTTCTCATGCCAGGTGAATGTAGTTCTCGCATTCGCCACCAATCACTGATTTATGAAAGTGATAAAATGGCTATCGTCCACGGATGAGTTTTACACTCTTTTGGATATATATATCCAGAAGAGTTTAAAGAATACTTTTTTTAGCCATGTTTAGCACGAAATGTGTAGCTAATGCTACAAAACAAAGTTAGTGTGTGTGGCTCAAAAAAAGTAGTCTTTAAACTCTTAAAAACACATACTCTGGAATGGAGATGTTTGGTTCGAGTTGTTACGTTAAGTTACGTAAATCGTGATCACACATAAGTTAAGTTAACTTTAAGTGAACGTTACTTTAATGCCGGGATCACGATCAACTTAACTTTAACTTAACGTAACGTTCACTTAAAGTTAACTTAACTTAAGAAAACAGATGTGTGATCACGATTCATGTAACAAACATCAAACAACTGCATTCTCGAGTATGATGTGTGAATTATATTATTTGTAAAGTGATGATCTGTGAATGTTTACAGTTTTCAATCAATATGATAAATTGCTATTATTAAACATTTTGATAAATTTAGCTTTCCTATTTTAGTTCAATTACATTTTTTCAATGTCTGATCATTAGAACTTAAGATAAAGAGTACACCTTGTTCTTAAAACCAACAAATTAATTAGTAAATAACCCTGTTGACGTCACTCGAATAATGATTGGCTGGCTAAATTACGTGATACCCTTAAAGTAACGTTCACTTAAAGTAAAAGACCTCCCAGGACATCTCTTACGTTACGTTAACTGCATTGTGATCGCTTCCATTTAAACACAAAAGGAGATCCTTTGTGTTAAGTTACGTTAAGTAAACTTTAAGTTGACGTTAAGTTGATCGTGATCCCGGAATAATAGATGTTGGTCTTTCACATTAAGTGAACGTTACTTGAAGGGTATCACGTGATCTAGCCAGCCAATCATTATGCGAGTGACGTCTACAGGGCTATTTAATAGTTCATTTGTTGATTTTATGACCAAGGTTTAGCTTAAGTTCTAGTGATCAGACACTGAAACAAAATAATTAAACTAAAATAGGAAAGCTAAATTTATCAAAAAAGTTTAATAATAGATATTTATCATATTGATTGAAAACTGTAAACATTCACAGATCATCACTTTACAAATAGTACAAATCACAGATCACAACACATCGGTATTCTAGAATGCAAATGTTTGGCTCGAGCTCTTACGTTATCGTGATCACACATTTGTTTTCTTAAGTTAAGTTAACGTTACGTTAAGTTAAAGTTAAGTTGATCGTGATCTCGGCATAAAGGACTCAAGCTTTCCCAATGAGTGCAGGCAGCCATTTTAACCTGGAGGATACGGCTCTGGTGTATACCTTGTTTGTACACCATGTACAGACAGAAAAACCAAGAAAGACACAGAATTCCCAGATTAATATTTTAGGGCTCGAGGCACATTAAATGTCAATATTCATCATAATCTCGAGGTTGAAATATTTTTTTTCCGCGATTACATTTTTTTTCTCTTTACATCAAAAAATAAAAAAAGTTGAAAATATTAAACCGTTTTGAAGAAAAAATTACATACTAAAAATGTTATAATTTAAGTGAATATAATAATTATTATTAATAACCGTGCCAGTGAGCACATGGTCAGTATCATTAAGCCTGGTGACAGGGACGTCGGGGTTTGAATCCCAGCTGAGTGTACTGAGGGTCTTTTTTCTTAATTATTTCCCACCATTCCCTCCGTACACACATGTGGGTACATTTCCTCTACATATTATCTTTGTCATGCTTACAACAATAACATAATTAGTAGCTTGCATATATGTATAACCAAATAGCTAGTGAAACGCAGGGAAATAATAAAATAAAAACCAATTTCACCTCTTTTGGTGAATAGTTAGGAATAGTAGGGAATAGTTTCTGCTGATGGTTATTTTAATAACCGTGTGTCAAACGTATAACTTTTTTTTTACATTCAACATATTTTTATGCTCATACATACATAATTATCTAATCCGTTCCCTTACAGGGTAGGCAAAAAAACTGTGCATATATATATATCAAAAAACAGCTCAATACTTAATCCATCCTCACGAACTTTATCCACTCTTCCCTATCCACTCTTCCCTATCCTCGCCTACTCTCTTCACTTCAACCACATCCATACACCGAGTCATACATGCTCATTTATATAACTAACACTAATATTAAATTAGCAACAGGACTAACTTAATATTCTACCACTGATTCCTTCTTTTAAACAATCTTTCACAACCTTGTGTTAACTAGCAATGTTGTTGAAATCTTGTGTATAATAAACTTTTCATAGCTACCAAATAATCCTTTAAGTAAGTAGGTGTGCTGAAAGAATGGGGGGTGGAAGAGTGATAAACCTACCTACATAAGCAACAAACTCCATATCTGACAGTTGGTCTTTTATTTAGCGGTTCTTGCGTATTGTTAATTCCTTGAGTGATACCTTACAGGTTATAGAAAAAATGTTTGACTACTTTTCTTGCACCCCAATTCCCTCGGCTCATTCAAAGAAAAGTCCTTAGTTTTTCAGTACCATATTTAATGTATGGAAATAAACGTATTTGAAATGTTGACAGAGTTAATTTTACAATCGGAAGTTTTACAAGGTGCATCTTGAAGGTGAATATTAAAATACTAATTAACTAGTGTTTAGTTGGTGACATAATTATACAATTGAAACTGTAGTAAAAGTAAAACACTATAGCATTAAGTTTTTATCCAATATACAGATATGGAGATTGGAGACCCCTCTGTAATGGGGGTGCGGACCCCCTAGAATCTCGTATTTCCACACCATTGGGCGTGCCTAGTAATGTAAGTCCAAATATTTTAAGGAACTTTCCTATCAATGTAATTTACCGAATACACTAGTTTTTTAATCACAATCCATCACTGGAAAAACATAGTTTAACTTTTTTATACTCACTCACTATAAAATGGTTCATTTTATCAAGTTTAAATCATAAAAACAAGTAAACTTGTTTTGTTTTTAAAAATATTGTTCCTGTCGAGTGTACAAAACTTGATAGTTTTAATAAAAGGTTGATTGGATTGAAGAGGTGGGGCTCATGTGATATCTAAATTCACATTAGCTTTTTTTTTTAGAAGTTCCTCTCAATGCTTTAATGAAATTGAACTTCTATTTTTATTTCTTGCAACGATACCATCACGAAACACGTGGGAAAACGCTGATGCGTATATTATATCTGGAAACTGTCTTAATTCAAGTATATTTATGATTGATCATTTCGGCGATTAGATATTTCGAAAGAAACTACGTTTCATAATCAAACCTTATTCATAAAAATAGTTTTTAACTCATCAGAAAACTAAGATCTTTATATAACGCACACTTTCTTCTTCGACTGTCTTGATATTTCTAATTGGCTAGAAGCTACCTACTTAGTTGCTTAGCTTGGTAAGTAAATGAGTTCAACAATAATACTAACTTAGGACTATACTCAATATAATAACGTGATCAAATAACTTAAAACAAACTGTAAGATCGAGGTTGCTTATATGCACATACACTATCTTCGTAATTCACAAAATATCAAAGAAACATTCAGGCATATTATTTTGTTACCACTAGAGACGATTAACTTTAAATGTTTTTAGAATATTTGTTCGTTAAAATATCAGCTTTATTCTAAGATACAAATTCAAACTAGTAAAATAAAACTTGTAGATATTTGAAGTAATGAGACCATACTTTTTTTTTAGGAATATATAAACCTTAAAAACAATAAAATAATAAAAGTTGTTCTTAGCACCGCGTCTTCTTGCCGTTTGGGCTTTACGCCTATGTACTAACTACGCTAATGTGTTAGGGACAAAGAAGGATGAATTCAAAGGAAGTGTACCCACATATTCGTGGAGGTATAGTTGAAAACCATTTAGGAAAAAAAACTCTGTACACGTGACCGGGATTCTAACCCTTATCTCCCCGTCATCAAAAGGCAAGTCTACTGTGATAGTGACACCTTAGACCATGCAGCCACCTAAACGGTTAATAATAATAATAATAATAATAAAAGTTCAAGAATTTATTTTTAGCTATATTCACAAATAATAATATTAACACTAGTACCGGTATTATTTTATTAATCAGTCTTTTTTTAAACATTATGTAATCAATTCGAAAATAAATAATGTGTCAAATGGTATTTAATTTTAAAAGTTAACATGTTGAACTATAGAATATGAAGGTAGTTTGTTGAATTCTGTAAGCCTTGTAACATTTATAATTTATAGCATTAAATAATTAACTATTAGAATCCTAAAATTGTAAGTAAGTTTATTAACTACCAAAATCAGTTGTATGAGGGTTTATTTCCCCCCAGACGTTGATCACTTTAAAAGGACAAAATTTATGATTGTGGAAGTGGAGGAGCAGTCAAAGTTGGTAATACAATAATATTTCATTATAACTTTACCAAGCCAACCCACCCTAATTCAATCTAATTTCCTACACATCTTCCAAATTAAGGTTATGTTTAAATAATAATTATTATTAGCACCGCGTCTTACTACCCATTTTGGTTATACGCACTTACGCCAATGTGTAATGGTAGGGTGAATGTGAGATTAAATGGAGTACATACACTTTAGCGTGGGATCCAAGCCATGGTGGAGGCCTGTCATTCCACACAGTCAGATGTTTAAAGTTAGAAAAATAGGATTGGTCATTTTAAAGTACTAAAATATATCTCAAAAAGTGAAAAGAGGATTTTCTTACAGAGTCGCTCATATATTAATTAAATTTGCACAATTTCCTTTCAGGACATTTATTCTTAAAATTCAATACTTCCCATAAACATGTATAAATGGAGATGTGAATCGACTATTAAATTTTAAATGCATGGGATGTACAAGTTTATTTTGTTTGTAGCCATTCATTCTGTAGTGAAATGGGGAAACTGGTAATATTGTTGTTCGTCTGTCTTGCACCAGTGGTGCTGTCAAGCGGACAGACTGTGAGACAACTGTTGGACTCTTTATCCACTGAAGGTGAGGACTATTATGTTACTATTATCAGACACATCTATGTATGTCGTTAATCTCTATAATATATCTGGATGGACGGACATCTGTGGCTGAAATTTCCAAGCTTTCGTCTGCACACTATCGTTTAAGAGAGAGGGAAATCTTCGAGGATCTTCTTCTCTCTTACCCACATACAAGGCAATGTGATATTTTGACATCGTTCACTAATTTGATTGAATAGTTTAGATAAAACAATGTGTGTGATTATTTAAATGAAATAAATATGTTAATAAAAGGTTTGAAGAGCATAACCAAGTTCATATTTAGGTAGATAAATGACCGTCTAGAAGGTAATTCCTATTTCCATTCTAAATTGCCGTTCATCCTACCAAAATAAAAATATACCTTATATTAGGATTTTATTATGAAATAAAGCCTTCCAGATCGGGATTTAAATCAGGGTATAGTAGATACCGTTCTTCCTATAAGCCTATAACCTAAGTGATCGTTTGAACTTAGACAATTGCGCAAAATTTGTCATTCAAACAAATGTAGTCAAGTTTTAAGATACCTTATTTCAATATATTTATCAAACTTTCAATTTAATGTTGTTTCTGAAACCAATATGCAAGTCAATAGCCAACTTTAAATATATTTAGTCTTGGAAAAATATAAACAAAGTGGATGATAGCTAAGTATTTAGATATATTAAAGATTTTATTCGTAAATACGAATACAGTGCTACCTGTAGAGTTGTATATTCTTTCATGTAAATGTTTCTTCAGCCAACTGTGGTATGATGATTCTCTATTTTCTAACAATAACACTTTGGTTCATCAGAGACATATTTTCACACAATAGCATCGAAAGAAACCGTTAAATCTGTTCCTCCAAATAAACCAGACGACAAACTTGAGCGTCACGCTTTGATCCTTTGCAAGAGGTGTGTTGTTTTCCTTCCAGTATAGTATAGGCCTAGATATCACTGATGAGTGTAGGTTAAAAGGAAGAAATATGATTGATGTTTATTTACGCACGACATTGAAAAATTAAGGTGTTTTAATGCTTTGAAATATTTTATAACTGTAAATCAACTTAAAGGAAAGTGGCTAAAACTCTATAAACATAACTTAAGGTTTATTAACCCTTTTTTTTACTGTCAAAACTTGTATTATTTCAGAAGAAGCTTATTTTATCAGGTATAACCTGGCTAAAGCCCTTGAATCATCTAAAGCTAGAAGTTCTTCTCTGGATACAGTGCTATCGGATATTCCGGATGATGTAAGAAAAACGATTCAGGTAAATAATTTATAATTTCTCCTGGATGAAAACATAATTTATGTAGGGGATAAGTTAGACTTCAACGAGTTATTTTTCATTAGTTGGCAATTTTGAAAAATTACAAATTAATAATACATATTCAAATCTCTCTTCCAAAAAAAGTGTAATATAAAAAATATATATTAAACAATACAACCAATACATTTTAGGATCATTGAGTAATAAATATTTTATTATTACAATCCTTAATACTAACGTTTGGACATATAACTTGAAAATTAATTAAACCTGTTTGATTATCAAATTTCAATATTTTATTAAGCATATCTATGTGTTTAGGCAAAAGAAAGAAATATGATTAATTTTTATTTACGTGAATTAAAAATAAAGATGTTGTAATATTTTGAAATATCTTATAACTGTAATTAAAATTAAAGGAAAGTGGTGAAAACGTTTTAAACTCAGTTTCAAGTTTATTAAACCCATTATTAGTGTCCAAGCTTGTATAATTTTTTTGTAGCTCTGTCAATATAAATAAGCTTCTGATTATGAGGAATGTGTTCGAAATTATTGTGATATAAAAATCATAAACGTTGTAGAGCCCCTATACAAAAAAAAAATCTGGTTAAATTTCTGAGTTACTTTAATTATTATTCATGGATATTTGTTCTGGTTGTTTCTGTTCAATTAAAATATATTAGTTAAGAAAAGCCCAATCCTAACAGCACTGGTCATGTTTAAGTATTCTAACTTCTTGGTACCTATTTGAATAAAGCTTAGTTCATATTTGAAATATTTTGCATTAGGTTAAGTGTGGTTGCAATAAACGCGCTAAACGTTTAGTTTGTTATGAATTTAATTATTCACAATTTTAATTGTAATTTTGCTATGCAGTTAAAAAACAAGGCACTTAGGTAAATATTTGGTCCAAAAAGGGATGATGCTACTGGGTTGTGGAAGAGTTTACATAAAGATAAGTTACATAATCTGTACTCATCGCAAGATAGTGTTAGGATAGTCAAGTCTCGTAGATTACGGTAAGTCGGACATGCAGCACATATGGGAGAATCTAGATCAATGTTCAACGTATTTAGTGGCAAATGGAAAAGAGAACTTTATGGAGACTTAAACGCAGATGGTAGGATAATGGAATGAAAGCGTGAAAGTTATAGGGTTAATGAGGGGGCTGGATATATTTAGCTCAAGTTAGGGAACGATGGCGTGCTTTTGTAAGTGTGGCAATGCATTTTCGAGTTATTATGCCAAAAAATAAGAAAGTAAAACGTTAGGTCTCACTACCCGTTCAGGATATAATAATTTTCACATTAATTGAAACTAATACCTTTAGGTGGCAGTTTAGGGAACGCGAGTGAAGGGCAATATTTTTACAGTTTTTATAGCAAAACTTATTTTGGCCGAAATAAATAAAATATTGCTCCAGCAGAAATATAGAGTTTAAGTTTCTGATTATGGTGTTATCTGTCACGAATATAGCGTTATTAGCTGAGAAACTTAATAAAGGAGGAACAAAAAATTTAATTAAATCCCAGGACATCCTTGGCAAATATTAAAGAACTGGTGAGGTGATCACTGGAAGAAAATTAAACTATATGTTTCTACTGGATAATTATTTGACCTATTTTGATATAAAAACCTCAAAAGTACAGATTCTAAACCTCCCACCCTAATATCCAAGTGTTCAAATTTTATATATATATATATAAAATTTATATAGACGTATCTTGAAAAAACGATGAGGTTCCTACGCCATCTATCAAATAAATATACAACTATTATTCTTAGACCGTTGAGATATGGAAATAAATTGAATCTAGTCCTACTTCCTATTTCCTAGCTATTAGAGATGTTCAATGCTTAAGACGGAATGAAATTCGTTGAATTTTATTAGCGCTTTATATTTTTTTGTTAACTCCTGAAATCTGGAAAATATATAAATCAATAAACACTAATATTTTATTTTGAAAGTATACAAGTAGGTACATATTATATTTTCTACTTCATTGAACGTTCTCAACGTATGCGCAAATTATTGATCTTTCAGTAAAAGTGAGGATGTGTCATTGATATTTTCACTTTATTTTTACTCTGTAAATAATGGGTGTGTGAAAGGTGCTGGGTTGGGCCGTGGATCTTGTATCTGCCCTTAACACGATCATGAGAATGGTTTTGTCGCAACGGCAACGCGAGGAGTTGAACAAAGCTATCGCAGACTATTTGAGTAGCAATGGATACAAAGACGCATTGGAGGTATTTAAGAAAGAAGCTGATATGCCCGGGGATGTGGAAATCAAGTACAGTGGACTTCTTGAGAAGAAATGGACATCTGTCATTAGATTACAGAAGAAAGTGATGGAGCTAGAATCGAAAGTGTCTGTGGCAGAGAAAGAGTTTATTGAAGGAGCTCCTACTCGAAATAAGCGAACTCCATCAGAATGGATTCCAAGGCCTCCAGAGAAATTTTGCTTGTTGGGTCATCGTGCTCCCATAACAAGGGTGGTATTTCATCCTGTATTCAGTTTAATGGTCTCGTCAAGTGAAGATGCATCCGTCAGGGTATGGGACTTTGAAACAGGAGAGTATGAAAAGTCACTTAAAGGGCATACAGATGCAGTTCAAGACATATCATTTGACCATACTGGTAAGATGCTTGCATCATGTAGTGCAGACCTCACAATCAAGCTGTGGGATTTCCAGACATATGAATGTATCAAGACACTTCATGGTCATGACCACAATGTGTCGAGTGTGTCATTCATGCCAGGAGGAGATTATCTGGTGTCTTCATCAAGGGATAAAACCATTAAAATGTGGGAAGTGGCTACAGGATACTGTGTGAAGACCTATTTAGGCCATCGAGACTGGGTACGCATGGTTAGAGTCTACCATGATGGGACACTCATCGCATCTTGCTCCAATGATCAGACTGTACGTTTGTGGTACACAAACAACAAGGAATGTAAAGTAGAGTTACGTGATCATGACAATGTGGTGGAATGCATCGCATGGGCTCCAGACGCTGCCAAATCTGCCATTAATGAAGCTGATAACAAGAAGGGGTCCAATGCTGGTCCATTCTTGGCATCGGGCTCTCGTGACAAGACCATCAAGGTGTGGGATGCAGGAACAGGTTTATGTTTGTTTACATTGGTTGGCCATGACAACTGGGTACGTGGCATAGTATTTCACCCAGGTGGCAAGTTTTTGATCAGCGCAAGTGATGACAAGACTGTACGTGTTTGGGACATGAAAAACATGCGCTGCCTCAAGACATTGGAAGCTCATCAGCACTTTTGTACTGCAGTCGACTTCCACAAAACAAACCCATATGTTGTGTCTGGTAGTGTGGATCAAACCGTCAAAGTTTGGGAGTGCCGTTAGACAGTTTTTGAAAGTTTGTTGCTTTCATTACACGCAGACAGCAGCAAATACAAATATAATCTGTACTCTCACAAATGTAGTGTTGCACTGTTGATACATTTATTCATTGGAGATTAAGACCCACCTTCATGTCATTTCTCTTTTAAAATTAATCTACAGTCAAATATATATTTTAAAAGATAGGATGCTAATAGTATAAAGATAAGTCCATACCACTTAGGGAGAAAAATTACTTTACATTGCATGCAATGTTTTAATGTTGAGAACAAAAAAATTATGAAAACAGTTGGGCTTTAATGGCAAAAAATTTCAAAGCTAAATACAATTCACAACTTTAAAGTAGGTAGAAATGTGTGTCCATATTTAGTAACATAGTTTTACTATCACTAATACTATTTTATGAATGTATGCATATGTAGCAAAGAGTCACAAACCTATGTTTGCTAAAATTCACAAAAAGTAGTTTTGAAGTTTGTTACCAATAGTTAAAAAAAATATTAACTACCTACAGGTTTTGATGTACAATAAATACTGATGTAAACAGCCGTCCAAATGTTGTTTGATACTCAATTTCTTCATTCAAATCAAGTTTTAGGTAGCTGTACTGTATTTATAAAACTGCAAATGGCTAAAGTAGTAGTATAAGCCAATTATAAATCATCAAGCACAATGTTTATAGTATTTGAACATATTGCAAATGAAAGTGTAAGCATCGTAGCTATGCTGCATTTTTTTTTTAATTTACAAAGATATGATGTGTTCATAGTTCAAATTATAATTTAATAATAGGCCTATTTTAAAGTTCATAGAAATAAAAATAATTAAATAGTTGACATAATAATGGTAGTCTATTGAAAGTAGACATGTAAATCATGTAGGTAACTCATGTTTAAACAGTTT
The DNA here is from genome assembly GCA_901482245.1 of Timema douglasi. Lineage (NCBI taxonomy): Eukaryota > Metazoa > Arthropoda > Insecta > Phasmatodea > Timematidae > Timema > Timema douglasi. The sequence continues at coordinate 99,090 of CABEEJ010002325.1, read as the reverse complement.
CACTTTTTTCTCACTTTTTTTATATCCTCCCTCCCCCTACATGTAACACCAAGTAGATATTTAGCCTAGCTCCTTCCCCCTCCAAGCTGTGCTATGTAATTTTTCACATCAAGAGTGAATGTAATTATTTCATTGGGGTTCTTTATTGACCACTAAAGAGGAACACATATTTAGTACTGATTTTTTATTTTCGACCAAAATAATGCCCCAATAATTATATATTTAGTGTTGTTCAAGGCTCTTTATGATTTTAGGTAATGCCAGGCCTCCACCGTGGTTCGGATTCCACGTTAAACTGTAGGTCCTCCATTTCATCTCACAATCACCCTACCATTACACATCCTAAGTGCGTATAACCTGAACGGGTAGTAAGACGCGGTGCTAATAATAATAATTTAGGATTTCCCTTTTAATGATTTTTGTCTTCTTTTTTATCAAGGCACTTTTATTTGTTGACTTAACTATTATTACTAAATCGACTTTAAAGCTGCACCAATCCAAGAGCCCAAATAGCATATACACCATTTTTTCGTTCTCGTTTTAGGGAGTTCACTCTCTTTTTGTGACTTTCTATTTTTATTATCAACTTTACTTAAAATCTTTTCGTTATGGTAGCATAAGTGTACTGAATGTTAAATGAATGTCGGTTATGGTATATCAGCAACATTACTCTAGAGTTTCATATTCCTGTCTTGTTGGTAGAATTGAACAATATATCTCACTATAGATGGGGACGAGGACATCTGAGCTCGAATTTCAGTTGGGTGTATACTGTTCAGTTGTTTTTACCTAAATAGTTTCCCGCTCTCCCTCCACACAAACGTGGGTACACCTCTATATAAACTATCACATTAGCATAATTTGTACCTGAACAGGTTAAGACGCGATGATAAAAAAATCGTGACCTTAACCCTGGACTTACATGCTTGTGCCTGCACAGGAGTTGGACGCACTGGTGCCTGCCGACTTTCCGTACACCCTGTATAACTACACAACAAGTGAATTCAGTCTAACCATTACGGATGTACGCTCTCTTGTAACTGTGGGGATTTGTTGTACTCGGGATAACAGTAAGTGCTACAAGCCTGGTGACATCAGTTACAACTGTTGCTACTAGAACATCATGCCAACGTTTCATCGAGATTGTTACAAGCCGACTTTTAAAAAGACAACTTAACCATGCTTGAAATAATATTTTTAATAAGTATCATAAAATTTCTCTAAAATAACCAACATTAGACAAAAAATATGCACTACCTAACTTATATTTAGTTTCCAGATCTTTGTTGAAAGGAAGGCCACCAAAATACAACACTTAATGTATAAATACATAGAAGTAATTTTACAAGGGCTATTCCAGAATCAGCCCTCAGATTGACTGATAAAAAAAGTCAACAATAGAGAGAGAGATATATTGTTACACAAAACTTATTACTTTTCCGCATAGTTTTCGTTAAATTCATGCACTTGTGATTCCGTGGCAAGAGATTTTGCAATTCCTTGTCAAGGAACACCCTCGTAAGGATTACTTCTTTCGTAAGCTTGTTGGTTTCAAATCACTGGTTAGCGAGCCAGAAAGAAATGCTAATCACTTGAATTTTAATCGAGGCTGTGAGGGGGGAGGGGGTTGAAAATATCCTAGTGTAACTGCTAGACTAAACCCTTTGGGTGAGCCGCACTTTGCCATGCAGGAGAACGCCGCCCTTGGTGAGAACTCGTGTCTTTTGTTTTGTACAAATTTTCGAAGCTTCTACGGCATTTTACAATAAACCTGGGATATTATTGATTTAAGTTCTAAAGATGCTTCAATGTTCAAGCCAAACTAAAATAAGCAGAATGCTCACCAAGGGCATTGTTATCCTGCATGACAATACATAGCCCCCCCCACTGCTGCTCGCACAAAGGCTTTATACGAGCAATTCAACTGTGAAATTTTTGACCAATACCCATCTCCCACCTTACAGCCTGGACTTGGGACCAAGCAATTACCATCTCTTGAAAGATAAAGGTCTGGCTGGCTACCCCAGCGGGGGCTGCCTCTTGACAAGGATTGCAAAAGCTGGTTCCACAGTAAAAGTGCCTGAATATGGGTTGCGACTATGTGGAAAAGTAATGCTGCTATGTATGTAGTAAGATTTTTCTCTCTTTTGTTGATTCTTTTTACCTGCCAATCGGAGGTTGATTTTGGAATAACCCACATATGTTTAAAAACACTGTGGAAACAATGGTAACTATTGTTATTTGAGTGAGAGGTAAGGAAGCCAACCCAAAAGTGGTGTTAGGTTAGATGTTGATAGAAAATAAACTTATCTTTTCATTTCTACATACACTTTCACATGATTTTTAAATTTTTAAATATAATCCTTTTTTCACATTAAGAAGGATAATATAAAAAAATTGAAAATCTGACATATTGTAAATGAGATAGTGATAAGAGGGCTGAAGTGTGAAGAAAGAAGTTTTATTTGTTTTATATCAACACCTAACATAATATTATCCTTTTAGGTTGGCTTTCTTGCTTAACACATAACAATATTTTATATTGTTTCCACACATTTTAAAGTAATTCTAATAACTTTTTAAATTGTCAGAAAAAGTATTAGCAAAAGGTGGTTGACTAATTATTACTATCATTATTTCTGTTATTCTCTAGATTATTGGTTTTTGTGTGTATGATAATGTACCTTATAAATGCATTATCCCCCTCCCTCAAGGAAAATATAGTTTTCACCCTAAGTTGTTTACTGGTATTAAAAACTCAAACCTGCAAAGAGTTAGCCAATCTGTAGAATTTCCAAGTTTTATGTTTTAGTATTTTTTATATTGTATTTATTTCCATCTATATCTTTGTGCCACAACTTTTTAGATACAAAATAAAAATGTACTTCCGTAACTTATTTTTATTTCAACAATTTTTTTTAACATGTAAAAGCTTAAGTCGTTAATTGGAACCATTATTAAAAACTGTTGACATTTATATCCAACACCTTAACTCTGTTGGTGGCGTGTCTGTCTACTGATCTAAGGATCCCAGCATGGCCGAAAAATGTATCATTGGTTAAATGTGGGTTTACCCTGTCACAGTGGTGAATTAACGGGCGGTAACTTGATGGTGTGTCTGTCCTAGAATTAAGTTAGATTTTAAGGCACATGAAGCTACGACAGGCCCAGCAAGCTGGTAATGGAAATGTCAGTAATAGATGTAAAAGTTGATATTCATGTCTAAAGACCACAATTTTAATTCAAATGCGGTTCCTGGTATTCATGACTCTTCTAGGTCTGGAGAACAGTTCAAAGAGATGCATAAAAAATGTGAAATAAAACTTCAACAAGATAATGCTTCAATGACTTTACTAATTTTCTAAGAAGGTAACATGTCTATCTATATCTAAGTACAGACCAAAACATCACAAAAAAATAATCCAATGAGAATTATGAACAAGACAGTAATTAACATCACACAGTTATTAGTAAATAACAAAATGAGTTTAAAGAAATGCCATAATGAAAATCAGAAACACAAATTATTTTAATCATGTAAAAGTGGACCATACCTAGTAGCGAAAAAAAAAAACAATAAGTGAAAAAAAAAATATTTAGCATAATTGAGAGGATTGGGGCAAAAAATTAATGACCATCACCCTTGTAGATTTAGATGGAATATATTTACTATTTGCCCATTCCCTGGCGCAGGCGTTAACTCAACTCGTCTTTGTTTGGCCGAACGTTCCGTGGCGTGGACCCGAATCAACGTTTCAGAATACTTCATATTGAAGTTTATAGATGGAGTTAACAGTTCAATACTATAATATAACCATGAATAAAGCAATAAATGAGAAAATAAGTGAGTATCAAAACTATGTTTCAGATAAGAGTATAAGAGTAGAAAAATGGCTGTCGGTCTCGTGTAGATCGCTGTGCTAAGCACGCGCCAGGGGATGGGTTAAACTCCTATGTAATCCTGAAATCTAGTTCTAAATAATTAATACCTAGCATATTTGTCAATAATCATATTAGCTAAGTTTTTATTTATTTGAGGTATTTAATGTGCACTTTAATAGAGCTGACTGGTTATATCAGCACACGAGAATTTCTATGAACGAGAGCGAAAGAGCCTACCACCAATTTTACCTGTAAAGTTATTTTCAAGTAAACTCCAGGGTTCTCTTACACGTCACAATCGACATACTGACAGCTTTACTTTCCCTCTGAAGAAAGTTGTGTTACAGATTTTACAGCTCTAGAAAAATTTGAACCCATGGACATTGGGTCCTGAGGGGAGCACTTTACTCCTAGACCACCGAGATTGACTAGGATATTAGCCATCATAAGTGTCTTGACTGACAATAAAAACAACTCTTTAAATCCAACGGGTAAGCTACCAGAAATCACTGCTAGCACATTTCTTCATAAAATGAGGGTTAGGCTATTATGTTTTTGCCCCGACCACCTTAATTACTGTTGCATTAAAGAGGCATAAGTTAAGATTTTTTGTTGTGAAGCAAAAATACAAAAGGTACAATATATTACAAGAGTATTTGGAATAGAGCACTAGGTTAAATCATGGTTTAAATTAAGAGAGATAGCCAACACACTTATCTGAATGTTACTGGGAGTAGAAATTGTTTAGATAAAACACAAACAATTTCTAAAAAAACAGGCTTTCACTGTCACAGACAGTTTCTTCGTGTTAAGAGAGTCGACTGGTGCTCTTGTTTGAACGGCAAGAGCATTAGTCTACTCTCTCAAACCTGAAGAAGCTGTCTGTGACAGTGAAATCTTGTCTTTAAAAATATATATTAGTGTTTTATCTGAACAATTTCTATTCCAGTATACCTCCTAATTTAAACAAATTTATTATAAGAGTAATGACGCATTTCAGTTTTGTTTCCACCACAGGTTTTTTTCCACTTCAATAGCAACAATTTTATCAGAGGACGCTGTAGCAGGAAATGCAACAACCAAAAAAAAAAGTAATGCATACTTGATGTAGATGGGATCGGTTAAGGAACTATTGTTATTTTAATAGTAATGAGGAAAATAGTAGGATACTGTATTGGAAGAAGGTACACTGAATTGGGATGGGAACCAATTAAACGAGCACAATGTGGCTTACATAATCTGAGAGGTACTGTTCACACTGCTCTTACAGGATGGAGGGGGCTTTACCCTTAACCTTAGCATTCCAATGTATTTTTTACCAGGTTTTACGAGAGGGTAGGAATTGGGGACTCTTTGAGCCCATCTTTTATTATTTTAAATATTCATTTATTTATCTCTAATTTAACATTTTTGATTAATAATTACCACATAAAATTATTGATTAAGAAAATTAATTCTTTTGGCAAAATAAAATAAAAAACTTCTTACTATTTGGATTGTTAATCACTAATTGGTTTAACTATGCACACCAGTTTTATTTATCAATTTTTATAGGCTAAAAACATGTGTTTATTGATTCATAATATTCAGTGCTGTCACTCTTAACTGCAAACAGTGTTGCCACAAATGACATAAAAAAAAAGTACCTGCCACCCTAAGGAGTAAGTTACATTAACTCTACCAAAAAATAACTAATTATTTACAAATACAGCAGAGTCACAGAAACTCAACACACACACAAGTGCACACAGTTGTTGGCACCAGTCATCACAATCCAAGGCGTTCAACTGTATAACCTCTCAGTTTGTGTAACTCGAGTGGAACAGTGGTGCTGTGTTGTTTTTACAAGTGCTGTGTTTGTTAGTTTTCCAATTCAGCAATGTGTTATTTGAATCAATACAATATTATATGTACAGTGCTGTACTGTATTTTTGTATATTACACATATGCATGTACATCGTTATATTAACACATATATATTGTACTGTACATATATTACTGTTATTGTACCATACAATACTACAGTACGCTACAACTAAACTGTGATTCATCCTTATTTAGTAAACATATATCTTATGTGAGTTCATTAGTAAACTTGACATTTCAATAACTCGACACCATCTCAGTCAACATTAGGTCGAGTTTCCGAGACTCTACTGTATTATGAAATATTAAGTGTGGGCTCAACAACTTTTTCCCACCCTCACCCTGGTCAGTTTTTTTTAAAAGAGAGTTAACCATTTCCTCTTTGATCTCTGGTAGCAGTGAAACGTATGAGCTCATTCCAATGTGAAAGCCATTTTGTGTTTGTTTATTACCACTCTTATACATTCTTATACTTAGACAAGCGACAACTTTTAAAGTACCGTTATAATGGATTGTGTTAAAAACATGATTATGGTATTATAACATTAATAAACGTTTAGTAAAATGTGTGTGAATATATATATATATATATATATCCCTTTATTTTAAATATATTGACATATAGCAGCTCTCAATAGCCACATACATTAAATTGGATACAACATATAACATATTTTAATTACATTGATGAAAATGTATATCTAGCCTCATAACCTATTGTTGGATCTAGTGAAGTCTTCTAACATGAAACATACACATTAAAATAAAAACAATAGCAGTTGTCTAGATCACATTAAATAATTGATTGCTTATGGTGCATGTTTTGTAGGAACCAGTGTTTCACCATGTATAATACAACACTTTCACCATCAATTGATTTTCAACTTGGCAGTTTTCCATTATGTTTAATAAAGGCAAAAAAAAAGAGGTATATATTGTGAATTAGTTCAAAGTCACCTTATATGTGGTGTTAAGACGAACTAATAATTTCATTAAGTAGACAATCCGTGAACAACTTGTCAAAATGTTTCCTTTAAAACACAGTGATGAGAATAATATACATGGTTTCAATGATTTAACTACTCTTTCCATTAGTTCAAGAAGGGCGATATTGTCTTTACCTTCATAATGAAGTAAGGTAATTAATTTTAATACTATCTGTCATAATTGAAACAGTGTAAAAAGCTTATGTTTTATTCACTATATACATACATATTTTATTAGAAGGGGTAAAATGACTAGAATGAGATATATAAGTACATATTAGTAATGTAGTTACTTTGTTTTAAGTCAAACGCTTTATAGTTAATGGACAAGTTTAGTTAGGTTTTCAAATGTGTTTCATTCTACTCAAGGATTAACTATAGATTAAGCCATATGTATTTTATGGATAAATTAATCAGGTTAAAAGGCGTATAACCCGAACGGTCAATAAGCCAGTGGTAAAACATAAAAAATCAAGTTTAATGTATTCAGGATAAATCAGGGTATTATCAAATTTAATTTATAAAATACAAATAAATGTTAAGTCTCGATGTTTAAAAAAAGAACATTTTTGAAACATGATTAAGAAAAATATTGAATTTATTTATTACAGTTAAGTACTAATCTGTTAATTAAAAACTAGTATAGAGTAAACTGATCATAGGGAACCCTGTTACCGTAATAACACATCTTTGTTAACTAAGCAATCTTAAGATGGACGGAAATGAACAGTTTGGTGTAGTAGTCGTTCATAATATATTCAGAGACAGACAGTAGCCAAAATACATATTTTTGATAATTTTTGTGTTTTGTATCAAAAAATACTTTCTTTTAAGTATTGACAGTGCTTTTTAAATGTATTTTGTTTTTTACAAAATATATTGATATCAAGGCCGTAGCCAGCCAATAATTTCAGGGGGGGTTTGGTGAGCACATCCCCCAATTGCTGGAAGATAAAAAAAACATTATAAATGACAAATGGTTCTAGAAGCTCTCTGAAGTGTTATTTTTATGATAAAATAACCCCGTAGCTGCCGAAGGGTAGAAAATTTTCTAAATATTAAACACTTTTTGAAGCTCTTTGAGGGTTTTTATGGTAAAATAACCCCCAAAATGCCGAACGCTAGGAAAATTTCTAAATATTTAACACCTCTAGAAGCTCTTTGAAGTGCTTTTTATAATAACACAGCCGCCTAATTTGTATTTGTATTTTAATTTTTATATCGTTTGAACCATAAATAAAGCTATATATATTTTGTTCATAAAATTTCGCGGGGGGTTTGAACCCCCAAAACCCCCCCCTGGCTACGGCCTTGATTGATATCATCAAATTACATAGATTTTTAACAAGAACAGATAACTAAATCAAAGGGGAAGAAATACTTGCTTTTACTTTTTAAAACAACTAGGACACACCCTTTTCTAATATAATAATAGTGTCTTCTTTTGACACAAGTCGATACTCATTTTTGTCAATAAAATAACAAATGGCTGAAATTAAAAAAGGCAAGTGAAGCTTTGTCATTTTAGATAGGAACTATTTCTAAGTAATAGAGAACAAAAAGTTTAAAGTGAATGTGCTAATTGGGTCTTAAAATAACCATAACAAATTAAAAGTGGCCCTTAGAAGTAAGTTGAACATGCACTGCAATATATTGTGTTTAATATTTTTGATTATATTAAAAGGATATGGAACATTTGATCAAAATGAGGAAAAAGAAAAAGAGTTCTCACATATTTAAAATTGGCCAATATGAAACAAACCACAAAAAATTTTACTTGTTACTAATATGAGTTAATGTTTGGTTTTAATTTTTAAAAGAGTATCCTTATGAAATGACTGTTTATGAAGAATAAAAAGTAAAATGGACAATAAATTAAACAATACTAAAACATAAGTCTGATCAGTTTCATTAAATGTGAAGTATGAAGCAATTAATTTGTCAAGAATTGGTTATCAATAAGTCTATGCCTGCTTCAGTAGCCAAATGGTCTAAGGCATCTCTTTTGTGTTAGACTGGTCTGCTGACGACGGGGAGATCGGAGTTTGAATCCCTGTCGGGCCTGCTGAGGGTGATTTTTTCCTAAATGGTTTCTCATTCTTCTTCCACGCAAATGCGGGCAGATTACCTCTAAAATGCTTCCTTCCTCATCCCTACCCCATTAGAGTAATATTATCATATATATGTATAACCTGAACAGAAAGTCAAATGTGGTGATAAAAAAAAGTTTTGAAATCACATCTAAATGTATATACTTTTAATGTAATGCAGGCAACATTTTAAACTAAACTAAATTATAAAAACACTAGCAAATATCACCAAAATTAACTTTTTACCCTTCAAAGATTGTACCTGTTTATTACATGTATTGACAGTATTTGAATGGGACATTTACAACATGGTATAAATATTTGTGTATGGGAAATATTTATAAATAAACAAGTGCTCTAATAAATACATAAATATAAGAGAGAAACATAGCGAGTTAATATTTGCAATATATAGAACAAGACATCAATAAAAACTACATATTAAACATATGACAGTAATAGTTATACAATTACCTTTACATTTATTTTACACAGATTGATTTTTTAAGTTGTTTCATATCTGGACAAATGGATAAATTGCACCTTAAACAGTAGTATAATCCTTGCTTAAAATAAATTAGGTCCAGGTTATAACCTACTGTTTGAATTTAAACTTTTAAGTCGCAAGCAAATAATTTATTTTGTTTAAAATAAATGTGTCTAGAAAAAATATGAATGACTTTCAGAGCCTTAAAAATATATGGTCAATTTTAGTAGTACTCTATTTACAAAAGTGTTCCTCATTTCAATAAAACACTAATTAAATTGACCTTTGAATGCTTATATCAGACTTATGTTTCCTGGTTTCCTGTGAATAATCAGCAATTGGGTAAAAATGAAAACTATTCAACAAAGAAAAAAAATACACTAAAATAATAAAAATAAGCTCTTTAAGGAAAACCTCTTTTGACATCCAATCTGTCAATTTTCCGTGTTTTTCCTTTAAGTTAATCGTTCCTTTTACATGTTCCTATTTAAATGCCTATTTTTTGCTTTTGATATTTTGGTTTCCTCTTTAAGAAAATTGTGTTGCTTTTTTACACTTCCCCCTGATTAGTTCCTAAAGAATGAAACCAAGAGAGAGCTCTAACAATCAACTTTATTCAATTGAGATTAGTATGGCTCAACAAAGGACAAGTTTGTTAAAAAAAAAAAAAAGATTAGCTGAGTATTACCTGAGAGAGAAATGTAATTTTGACTATCGTAAATAAAAGTTGGGTATTTTATTTGTGAATATGTGAAAGTTTCAGAAATTTGATGAAATTCTCTGATTTTCCTAGTTTTCCAGGTTGCTGGGCACCCTGACTATACACACAACTTAAGTGCAAGAAATATTTAATTGATCAAACAAAAAATATAATTTTAGGACCATGTCCTGAAATTTATTTTATTTTGGGAAATACATATTTTTTTTAGCACCCCGCGTCTTACTACCCGTTTGGGTTATACGCTTTAAGTACTAATTACTCAAATGGATTAGGAATTGCTAAGGTTGAATTAGAGGAAGTGAACCCGCATTTGCGTGGAGGGAGAGTGGAAAACCATTTAGGAAAAACCACCCCTGGTTCACCCGACCGAGATTCGAACCTTGATCTCCCCGTCCTCAGCAGTCGAGCTTAACATGACTCGCGCGTTAGCCAACTACGCCACCGAGGCGGGTTTGGGAAATAAAGTCTGTCATAAGGGGATGAAGATTTTTTTTTTAACATCAAATTTCTCTTGAAACAATATAAATGTTTTTTTTTTTAAATCAAGTGTTCATAAGCTATTAGACTAGATATTGAAGAGGAGGAATACAAAAATAAATGATAAAATAATACTTGGTGAGAGGGCGGGGACAAGGGTAAAAACTTTTTTTTTAAATGTATCGGCATTGCCTCGCATTATTTAATGTATTAAGGTTTGCATCTATTTGTCCTTCATAATTTCTCAGTTAGAGTAAAGCATATTACTATACAACAAAAATATAATATTATAGGCAAATGTTTGGGGTGTATCCTATGTGTTTTGATTGAGTGCTGTAATTTGTACAAAATTGTTTAACATACAACTAAACCTTGAGTTTATACAGAGTAGCATTTTGTCTTTGGTGAATCATTTTGAAAATAACATTAAAAAACTGTTAGTCAATGTTTTTAATAAAAAAATAAATAAAAACAATCTAACTGAAAATTAATTCAAACTAAGCTGAGATTATAGATTTTAAAGTTGTAATTGTTCACTCTATTTGGTCCATTATTAACATCATTTGGAGATCCATTATTTTTATTAAATAGGTACATCAAAGTTTGATTTTGTTATACGGTAAATATGGATACAATGCTATGTTTTCATACTAATTACAATATAATGAAACTAGTTTCTTTTCTGGTGTGAAAATTGAAAGAATAGCCAACTAGTATAATCTAATTATATTAATTTGTTACATAAGTATAAAATATATATATAGGATTTTTGAGCTAAGCCCATCAAATCCAAATCTAGGATTTTTTAATTTCAAAATTTTGAATCAAATTCAAATCTTTCCAATATTAAAATTCTAAATTTCGAATCAATTCCAAATCTTAGTTAGATTCAGATTCAAAAGGTTCGCACAGGCTTACAAATTAACAATCCCACTTTAAGTATAACCATTACTTTAGCTATGTATGTTCAAGTACATCCATTGCCATTAAATATTATTTAAACACTTGTCTTTTGAAGCCGCAACACATTAATTACATTTAGTGTTAATATGGTTTACACACAATATAGCTGTACCTATGGAGAAACACACTTTGTCATGGAACAAACAAAAACACATTCTTTAAAAAAAATCTTTGCTCAAAAATGTTAAATATTTCAGTTGTCAATATTTAAGTTTTGAGCCACAGATGATAAAATATATTTACCTAAAGTTTGAATGCTCAATTTTAAATATTATACAGCATTACAAGTAACTATCCCTAAAGAGATCATGTCAATAAGATTTTAAATCAGCTTTATTAATATTTTATTGCAATTTTTTTAAAAGTTACTATTATCTAAAACCATTAGAATGATTCAATTTAAGAGATTATCTAGAGCAAAAAATGGCCAATAAATTGTCCTTAAGATTATTTAAAACAGCCTTTGTTGAAGGTATGGTAGAAAAGCTATCCAATTTAAAACAAATAGTTCTAATTCAATATTAAGAATGAAGTTTTTTGGGCAAGAGCTGGGGTACAGGGAGTTGATGAGATAATTGAGTAAGCAAGGGGGAGATGGTATGTACACAGTTGATGATGATGATGATAAATATTCCCTGTTTATTTTAATTTCAGGTTTGAACTGGGATCCCACCACCTTAAACTTTGTGGCCATCTTATTATTTGAATATCTATGTACAGTGGAACCTAGATAATTTGAAATTGAAAGGATAAGGAAAAAATTTGAATTAAATAAGTTTCTTAAAATGAATTGAAAGAAACACAGTTAAGTTTGCAACCAAGCTAAAAAAAAAAATATGGTTTGTTTTTCAAAAATGTTTAAAGTGTGTTAGGGGGAATTCGAATGGCTTTTGCAATTTCCGATTTCTTTTTAACTTCCTTTTCCACTTCCTTTATCACCGCTACTGTTTCGACCAAAGTTAATGAATTATAGGACTGTGGCTTGGACAGTGACATCACGATACACACACACACACACACACGCACACACACGCGCACACGCACGCGCGCGCACACACACACACACCCACACCCACACACACCCACACACT
>CABEEJ010002325.1:34239-85698 GCA_901482245.1 Timema douglasi | reverse complement strand
CACACCCCCACCCACACACCCACACACCCACCCACACACCCACACACACACCCACACACACACACACACACACACACACTACTGTACATTATATACTAAACAAAACAAAATAAACTCACATGTCATAAGAATATCGCTACGACTGAATCACTAAGAACAGCACATGTAACCACTTGAGAGGTTGACCTTGACTAAGGGAGTACAGAACTGTACAAGCAAACAAAGACGTATGGGTGAGCGAGGAGGGGGTGGAGGGAGAGGGACGTGAATAAAGGTACTGATCGCATTCAAACGTTGCCTCCCCTGTTTCCAAAAATAGAACAACATAGCGCCACAACTAGAAGTAGGAAAACAATACTGCATAGTACATTACAACTTAAGAAAAGTTTGAATTAACCTAAACAAAATTCAAATTATCCACGATTTTTTAACATTGTTTTAATACAAAATTCATGAGACTGGAAGAAAAATTCTAATTGAAGACGAATTCGAATTACTCAGGTTCTATTGTATATGTTCTCTTGCAGTGGTTGGGTTATCATGTGATACATATGGGTGATAACAGGAGTGTACACAACATTATAGTTGGTAAACCTGAAGATAAAAGACCACTTGGTAAAACAAGAGATCGATGGGAGAATAATGTGGAAATGGAGGTTGGGTGTCAGGTCGGGGATTGAATGGAGATTCTCAGAATAGGGGTGAATGGCGAGCTTCCATTCTGGCAGCCATAAACTTTCAAGTTCCATAAAACCAGAGAGTTAGTTATGTCTCTGTTCTCTACATGATTTTGCAAGAGATGACATATTTCTCTTTGATATTTTTGTTACCTCCATCTTCTGTAGGTTTTTATGCAACTTCCTATGTCTAGGACCATCCCTACTTTATATGAAGTTGACCACTTCTGCCTGACCTGGAAACTCACTCAATTTTTGACTATTTATAATTACAATCTTCCCCTCCTGGGCAAATATACTCCACACGAACACAACACTATTAATAATAAATACTAGCATTGGCAAGCATATGTACATTTATGAATACACCCTACTTCTGAAATAGACTACTTCTACTACTACAACCACTAAACATAACATATTTCAAGTCAATAAACAACAAATACAACTCTGCCAAATAACTAGTTCTAAACATATTTCTCAGTATGATAGAATCCAATCATTTGTATATGACATTTTTTAATGTCGTCACAGGCGTATACATTTTGATTAAAACAGATTTAAAAAAAAACAAAGATGCATTAAGAATGCAAGTTTTGTGTGTGGTTATAAAAAAAATTTACAGTACAAAAAAAGTAGCTTTAAAACATTATTTTAATTTTGATAGATGCATTGATAAGCAAAATTAGTAAGCAAGGTGTGTATGTCTTTGCTTATTTTATTGTTACAATGTTTCAATAGGAGCCTTCTTAAAAGGGATTAAATAGCATGCTAGCTATCACAGCAAACATCTTATTTGTACTAAAACGATAAAGGTTGGGGAAGTTATGTTCCTTCACCATGCAAATGTTTAAAGGAAGTCTTCTAGAAGAAATATGGGAACATTTTAGTAAACATGTGAGATTAGGGGGATTGAACCTTCGGGTTCTTGAATTTGCAACGGCGAGGAATATGACGAGCTCAAACGGTAGTCTCCCGAAATATGCGCAGTGGTGAGTCATCTTGCTTGAAATGGATGTAGCGGGTTATTGGCGGGACATCCAGCACGCCCATAGTGTCTGCCACACATGCAGCCAGGGATGTGTGGTCCCACACCGTGCCTGTAAAGCACATTCACATCACAGAGTATGTTTGCCGTGGAAAACTAAAAGTGCATGGTAAATCATTAGGCAAAAAATATATATAATATTAGGCAGTTAAGTTGATTGGTTTATGTATCCAGTTCTCACTCAAGATTTCAATCCTTATTTCAAATGTTTGAGTGGTTTTAATTACTTACCTAATATATTCTCCACCTTTGATCAATTCAACAACCATAAGTTGAGTATATCGATAACACAATTTTCAAACAAACATAATCACAAGCAGTTTCTTCAGACGATATTGAAGGAAATGTTTTGAAGATTGAGACTAGTTAGAGCTTCAAGAGACAGCAACAATGCTCTAAGTATAGGGGCACAGCTATATTTGTCCCCTGGATGTCACAAAGATACCCTATATTCCCGAGTGCAGTCTTGAACTCAGGTGGTTCTACCTGTAAAGTTAAATGGGGAAACCATTTGAAACATGTATAAATGTGCTCAGGAATCCCCCTGAAGGTTTCCAGCAAATAAAGCCTGGTAACATATCACACGAGCATTGGCTAGAGAGAAGTGTTGTGGATGCAAAAAAGAGTAACCATTTTATTTGCTGGTGTCTTTCTCGTGGCGACCAGAATGCAAGAGCGGCCATGCAATAATGTGTAATTGTGTTTGTGATTGCTAAGCAAAGCTATCAAAGATAAATAATTTCTAGAGAAGCTGTTACTTCTATTAAAAATATATGACCATCCTATATTCGTAATAATATTAGATCCCCGGTCCCAGCATAAATTTATCTGATTATCAAACCCTTCCTTCACCTCTGACAAGACATCTTGTGAATGTGGGGAATGCCAGGCCTCCACCGTGGTTCGGATTCCACGTTAAACTGTAGGTCCTCCATTTCATCTCACAATCACCCTACCATTACACATTAGCGTAAGTGCGTATAACCCGAACGTGTAGTAAGACGCGGTGATAATAATAATAATAATAATAATATTAGAGTTGTATTAAAGGTCAATATATAACACTCATCCACAATTTAATGCATCTATTTGTATTTTAAGTTAAAATATTATGTAAGCTGATATATTAAATTATTAACTAGTTTATATTTGCACCAATGATCTATAAATGAGTTATATTAATATTAGCACCGTATCTTACTTCCCATTTGGGTTATACATACATATACTTATGTGTAATGGTAGGGTAATTGTGAGATGAAATGGAGGACCTACAGCTTAACATGGAATCCGAACCACGGTGGAGACCTGGCATTCCACATATCCACAAGTTGTGATTAATATACGTCTTGTCAGAGGTGAAGGAAGGGTTTGGTAATCAGATAAATCTTTGCCGAGATCGAGGATTGAACACTGTACCCCCAACACATATAAATGAGTTCGATTTTTAAAATAATAATGAATTTATCACTCATAACAATTATGAATAACACAACAAATAACTTACCATAATTACCTTTATCAAAGAATATATTTATATAATTTTAACTACCATACTATGAAGCCAATAGCAAAGTTGGATACAGTGACTTATTAAATATAATAAGAAATTGATGACATTGACTAGAAATTAATTATAAGCAACAGTCATTCGGAAAACACTAAAATAGATACCTTTAATTGAACACAGAAAAACTAGTTTTTTGTTTGCCCTTTCCCAAAAGTAGGGTTTTTTCAAACTATGGCCTATGGAAGTCTTACTACATTTTCTAATCACTAAGCACTAACACTAAATAAGCAAACTTATTGGTAACACTGTATTCATGCAATATCTCAAATAACTGAATTAAGTGTAAATATTGTCAAAAATTAATGCAACCATTTTTAAACAATAGCTTGAGTTAAAGAGCACTCAAAGGTTCTACTAATAGTAAAATAATGGTTCTACATTTCAATATATATCTTTTAATTAGTAATTTTCACCATGTGGAAATGACAGGTACCCTCGTATTTTGGTCAAACTTGAAGTGGATGTGCCAAAAGCCATGCATGACATTAGTTCCTTGATCAAAATAGTTTAAATTTGGTGTAAGAGGGTGTATTAATAGAATCCATGGTTTTAGAAAATTACTATAGAAAGTAGACTTCATGATCATCATATTGTTACAATATTAGTTTTATTCATGTTTGTACACCTGATTAAAGTGAGCGAGGTTATAAGTGTTTGGGATCATACTTCTATAGTGGACTCCATATCACTCATACATCCTGGCTTCTTCTGCATTGTGCACAAAAAACAAATGTGAACCAACCAGGATCCTAACCAATGATCACGACTAAGATAATGTTTGTTGCATGCCTCAATTTTCTTACTAGTGGACATATCTGACTTTTACAAACATTTATTGGATCCACTTTTGCATATTAATATGATCTGTGGCTATCACTCTTGATAAGTGGTGCACCAAGATTTCCTTTTCAGGGTTGTGTTGGAATTAAATTTTTGAGGTGAAGGAGGGGAGAGAGGTTTAGCTCCATAACAACTGGAGGCGAAAACCATTCATGACTATTAAAATACCTCTAGATGCTATTTCAATTCTGTTTGTGCTAGCTAAGGGCAGCAATTTCATTAATTTAAGTGATCTCAATTTAGATACAATGTAACAAAGCTATTTTTACAGTACTCTTTCCAATTTGTAACCTTTTGGGCACATTTAATATGTGTAATCGTAGGCTTTACATATGTCCCCCCAATTGGGGCACTTTTAGTGTTTTATTCAAAAAGAAAATCAGTTAAGGCGAAAACCTATTTGTGTATGGGGGAAAGGGTAGTTAGAAAAATAGTTTACTCATTCCAAACTAAAGGATAGTTCCAGGATACTTTCCAGTCAAATGTTGCAAGAAAAATTGATCAACCTAGAAGCTATTTAGATATTCCCTTTGAAAATTTTAAAAATTTTGATGATTCAAAAAACTTTTTGGAGTAGTCCCTGTCCAGATTTAAAAAAAAAAAAAATTTCTTCTAGAAACTATTTAAAATAGTTTTTACCTGAGGATTTTTTTAAAAATTACATGCCCCTAGAAGCAATTTGAAATAGTCCTAATTTGGCACATTTTTTAATAAAATATATTATGAACATTTATGAACTTAGAGCATTGTATAAGACACCAATATAAATATATGACAATCAATCAAAATCCGGGCCCTGTTAATAATATATTAAAAGGTTATTATTGTACGTTTGTACTTCTAAAAGTATCTTCCTATGAAAATTGGTTTGTAAAATAAAACACTTTAACAATGATCTCTTTCATCAACAATACACAATAAAGCTTTGTAAAACATTGGGATATCCCATATTATTCAAATATTAGATTAAAAATAAAATGTTCATGATAACTATACAAAACTACTCAATGCTAACGTTTATTCCATTAGTTTGACATAGAACTTAACAGAGCTATATCTAATAATGATTGTTATGAGACTAAGAAAGCTGTGAATGAGAGTTATTCATAATAAATTTTAAAATAAATATTATTAAAATTGTGTTTACAAAATGAATAAGCTTTTGGAATTCTAACAAACTACCCTGTCGTATATTTCATCATTCAAACAATAAATCTATTTATGTCAAGTTAAGTCATTACATATAAAACCGATCTTTAATATTATGAATAGACATAACTATGTTTTGTATTTTTTTTAAATTATATCAGAATTGTTGGTAATGTTTTGTTACATATTTGCATTTTGTGAATTTTTGGTGTAAATAATTTAACAAAGTAACATTGAACAAACTTTGTTTAGATTGGTTTACAAGATTCATCGAAATAAAAATCACATTGCTCAATATAACGAGTTTATTAGCACCTCTTCAAAACAAAAAACAAAAGAAAGTTACAATAAAATAGTCACTGTATGGGATTAAATAAAATATAACCGGTAGCTTAAAATAAATAATTTTGATTTAAGGCTTCAGAAAAATAAATGCAAAAAAAAAAAAGTTATATCATAAATGTCAGTTTTTAGTACCGTAATCAAAGATGTTACTGTCCATAAGACAAAGGTCATCAAATATGTGGTTTGTGGATTAATGGCCATGCGAAGATCTTCCAGGTGGTTACATGAAACTAAATGAAAATATAAAACCCTTTTTGTTTTTTTATTTGAGGCTAAGTTGTTGAATAATATGAATGTGTTAAGCTAGGGTTACACAGAAGACAACACAAGAAAACCGAGCGTTCTTATATGTTTGTGATCAGATATCTTTCATTATTGATTCATGAGTTGAAAGTTAGGAGGATGAGATCATCAAATTTGGGCAAGTGAATTTTTGGCGATAGGTCTAGCAGATGGGAGGAAATATGATACTAAACCAGTTACAGCTTGATCGTGGACTGGAACTATTCCATAACTTCTTGTTGTAATGCCTTTAACTCCTTCTATTTCATTACAAACTTAATTAAAATGCCACGGACAGCAAGAAGGAAACTGCACAACATTGAACTCAACCAACAGATGTTATATCCGATCACACTGAAAGAAAACAGAGCTGGTGCAAACACAAATATCCTTTGATGAGTCACTTGAAACTGACAATAGTCGAAGCACAAGTGAAAGCTAATTTGTGCTTGGTGCACACATGCAAAGCTTATCTAAAGTCCGTTCACCGTAGGAATTGTTTTATGAAAGGTCTTTTTCTCTATCAGAGAGTAATTCCTACCGTGAATGGAGTATAAGATTTTTTGGTGACATTCTCTGTGTCGTTCACGTTGAAACAAATTATGTGTTCACTACTGCTCGTTGGCTTGTGTTCTCTCCATTGTAGTCCTGGATTTAGGTCAAATTTTGAACACTTGTGGGATTGAAGGGGTAAAAAATGAATCATTTGCTTGAGAAGCCCAATATAAGACTCTCCAAGCTTGAGACAAAACTATTAAAAGTTGTACCAATACACAAAATATTCAGGTACTGAATGGTCTTTATGAAAATCAGAAAACAGTGCACGGTGAATATTGTGCCTCACCCAAGTGGCCCACAAACCAAAATATTTGAGAACTATTGTGATGGGGTGTCATAGCTATATGATGTATTGTGATGGGGTGTCATAGCTATATGATGTATTAACTGTTACATGAGCGTTTATAATATCACTTATACACTTTGTCATAAACTAAATTACCTCACAGACATGTTTATAATTTATTAATGAATAAAATCTTTAAGAGATTTTTTTTTCCGGTACTTAGAGCAAGTTGAAATGAAATTACTATAAAAACAAAGTATAAATAATAAGAAAAATATAAAATTTAAAGAAATTTACTTAAAAAAAAAACAAAGCAAATAAATCACAAAATTAAGACTCAGCCAACCACTGATGCCGGTCATTAGAGTATGCCAATCATGCACTACAGACAGCCCTGATGATTGGACAATGTGCCACATATATTTACCAAAATTTTTAAGATGCTACTGGTGTACAACAGGTATAATCAAATTAGCAAAAGTTCTTCAAATAGACAAAATACATTTTGTATGAATACAATTTTTATATTTAGGATTCTACAAGAATAACTTATTATATTAAAAGGATCTATTAAATTTTCTAACTGATCCAAATGATTTTGAGGGGCCCATATATTTTTTAAAGTAAAGTTTGTGGATCATGAGAAACATTTATTTCATATAAATATGGATTCACTCAGAAATATATGTGAATGTGTGTGAAGTTGATTTAAATTCCAAAAATATCTGTGGTGTGAATGAATAGTTTACAATTTTTTAAGTATGTTTTTAACCATCAGAAAAGGTCAACGTTACTGTGAATGGACAATACTAAGTCTGAGGGAGATTTTAGTTCACATCAAGAAAACAAGTTACTCCAGAAAATCTTTAACCAAATTTGAAAACGCACTAAATATGATTAAAAATATATTTATTATATGAATATTAAAATTATTATTTTTACTATTGATAGGTATATTCATACAAAGTAGGAAATTGCAAAAAATATTTTATTTATCTAGGAAATGATTACAGCATTATCAGCTATAGTAAAAAGAAAGCCATTGAAGTGATAATCAAATCACAAACCACTTTCCTGAAAGCAAAATTATTATTATTGGCATCAGAAAAAAGAATTAATTTAATGATTATATTTCTTTATTTTCTTTCTAACTCATGCTGATTTTAGAGTGAGGACTTATTACAGAAAATGGGAAACTAAAAATAAAAGTTCTGCATTTTTGAAAGTCACACAAAAGCTTTAAATGAATGATGAAATATTCAATTTAATTAAAATTGCCTAGAGAGGAAACTCAACTTGTATTGATTTGCATCCCCTCCTTTTTATTATTTGTTAAAACCTGCGCGCGCGCACGCATGCACACACACACACACACACACACTTCAAAACTTTTACACCTTGAATTAAGCCTACATTAATACAATGTCAATTAGAAGCCATATTTGGTATGAAACTACTAATGAATAGAACATTCTAATGATCTAATTATTACATTCATGAGTAGAATTAGCTTTAGTGCAAATTATATCTGTAGTGTACTAACCCAGAAAATCCGCCCACTACACTATTTCTTGTTTAGGCCTAAATAAAACTTGTCTACTCATTGGCTGTATCCCCTGAGTGTGGGAAGGGAACATAATTGTGTGTATTTTTGAGTTTTTTGTCTAAAAAAAACTTTTAAAAAAATAGATCAAAATATTGCTTCAGTAGATACATTTAATTGTATTTATATCAACCTTGGACATAACTGAATTTGAACTAAAACCTTTTAATTAAATGAAGATTAAAAGCTCCTTTTCAAATTTAGAGATGCTTATTACAAATATTCAATAAATGTTTAGATTAATATAGGTAGAAAAAATTATTCCCTGACAATGAGCCAGTTTCATAGTCTGAACTAATAGCTTATGCCTCAAGTGCAGTGCAATACTAAACACAAGACAACGCCTAGCTAGACCAGAATGAAATAGGCCGGTGTCATATGCAAAACTGACCCCTTCCATTAGAGTTTAGGTAGGTGTCATCTTGTATTTAGTAAAGCCCCACACTTGAGGCATACTCAGTCTATGAAACTGGCTCATTGTAGGGGTAATCAAATCTCGTAGGTTACAGAGGGTAGGACATTCAACACCAATGTAAGAAACTAGAGCAGTGTTCAAGGAATTGACTGGTAAACCCAATGGGAAGAGACCAGTGGAAAGACCTAGACGCAGATAGTGATACGGTGGAATGAGGGGGACTGGATAGAACTAGCACTCAAGATAGGGATAGGGTGTAATGAGGGGGACTGGATAGAACTAGCACTCAAGATAGGGATAGGGTGTAATTAGGTGGACAGGATAGAACTAGCTCAAGATAGGGAAAGGGTGTAATGAGGTGGACTGGATAGAACTAGCTCAAGATAGGGAAAGGGTGTAATGAGGTGGACTGGATAGAACTAGCTCAAGATAGGGAAGGGTGATAAACTTTAAGTGCAGCAATTTCGAGTTCTTAATACACAGAGTGTGTAATAAAACTAAACATATATTCAGTGAAGTAGATTCAATTTTATCCAACATAATTTATTTTATTATTATTGTAATAACACTGATCTTAGCTCACACACACGCTCCCTTCCATCCCAGCTTACCTCTTTAGCAGTAATAACTTTAAAACATTAGATTATATTCATTTTGAGAATGTATGACCACTGAGATTATTATTATAAACTTAAATATATTATAAAATAAAGCTGATTCTAATCATTTAGTGTATTCACATGATTACATAGTTTGCTAGAAATAGATGCAAGTGAGAACTTCCGGGCTACTTTGTATATTAAAACTACTTTTTAATATTTAAAACAAGTCTAAAGAACTCTTCTAACAATAACTTTCATAATTTGTATCCTCAGCTTTGTCTATCATCATTAATATTTAAATATTAAATGCCATATGATAAAGTTTACTTACTATTTTCAGCCAAACCCACCCCCTAAGCCAACAATACGAAAATATAAACACAACACACTAATAAAAAAAACATGACAAATAAACATGTTTTAAGAGAGAACCACTTTGATATCTATGAAGAGCAAGTTTTCTTTTCAAGTGATCAAAATAGTTTTTTCATTGTTTAGTTTTTTAGTTACCAAAACCTTCCTTTTAACACCCAAGTTAATAATGACGATATAAAAAACAAACCCCTGTGAACTCGGCTAGGAACAAAACTCAGCCCTTATTTAAATGATACCAAGTGAAACGGGAGTCTAGAAACTTTATTTATTGGTATCGAGATAGTTAAAATAGTACATAAAAATACCTACATGTTCCATGGGGGTTTACTCTCATACATGTCTCCTAATAATGTGGTAATAAACTTGTTTATTTATATAACTCGATTGCTTTCTGTTTTCAAGAAGTCTAAATGATTAGAACCATCTATAATTGTAGATAGTCAATTGGTGGGACCACTTTTTCTATAAATTCAAATTTCAAAAATGAGTATGGATTAAGTGTAAAGTTTTTTGTTTTTTTTGAGCTATATGCAGTTTCTTTGCCTACCCCATATGGGAACAGCACGATTATCTAAGTATTATTATTTAATCTACAAAATACCAAATCCTAAATGGAGCTTTTAATATTAGAAAACATGTTAAAGGTTAGCCTCATCATATTGGTGTTTTTTTTTAGTTTTGATTTTATTTGCATTAATTACTATGTTTGTATAAGAAAATATAAATAGTAACTAGATGTGAATCAACACTAAATTTGAGTTTAAAGACGTGTGTTCTTAATTTTGTTTAGTTGTAGATTAATGATGAGAAGTTTAGTTGCTAAGTATGTCTTAATATTATAAAACAAAAGCTGCAAAGAGTTCTAAAAAAAATTCAGTTCTAATTTTGCTTTTTTATTTGAAAAAGGTTTCTAGACTAATGCAATCTCTAAGAGATATTTCAGTAGAAAAGATTTTAGGAATAATTATGTCACAAAATTAATCAATATTTTAAAGCAACTAACAATCATCTAAAAGCACACACTGTGAAACATGTCTGATTCCCCAAATCCATATTGTTTTATGAAAACACTAAGATGGTGGAAATTACACCAATGAATAATAAAATGTCACTAAAACTATCACTTACGCTAGTACTGACCACCCATTAATACTAATAAATTGAACGCTCAAAGGAGATATGTTACACAAAGATTTCTCAAAATAACTTAGTGACAATAAATAAACATCAGATCGAAAATTAAACTAAACCAAGTTTACTAGGAAACATGGGTTTCATTATCAGGTACCAGGTTAAGTGTTTAATGCAGATTAATTAAAATAATCAAAATATTAACTTCCCGTGTGTTCATTCTTTTGAATAATCATAGTGGAAGAAAGACATAAAATGTGATATGTTACATTTTCTTGATTTAATTTTTTTTGTTAAAATGTGTAGCTGCAGATTGTATTTAACCCCTGTAAAAAATTACTATAGTGGATTCATAAGAACAAATGAGGTAAACAAACCATAAATGTTGATATAATTTAGTTAGAATCTTAACTGTCATAACATGACATATGACACAAATATTTTGTGCATAACATCTTATGGCTTTCCCCCAATGAGAAACACTAAGTAATCTGAT
Source organism: Timema douglasi (assembly GCA_901482245.1). Taxonomy (NCBI): domain Eukaryota; kingdom Metazoa; phylum Arthropoda; class Insecta; order Phasmatodea; family Timematidae; genus Timema; species Timema douglasi. Next base: position 74,321 of record CABEEJ010002325.1, on the reverse strand, counting down.
AAAATAGCAGAGGGGGGGTAAAAATCACAGCCCATTTAAAAAGGTACTGTTAAGAGGTTCACAAGTAACACAGGGAAAAACCAACCTTTGCCAACTAAATAGAAATTAATCACATAAAAATAGTCACATAGATTAGTAATACTTAAGGCATTAGATGACTTAGGTACAGTTAAACATGGCAAGAGGGTGTAATACCAGAGTTAAAGTTATTCTAAAACCAGCTCAAAATTACATCTAATAAAAAACAACTATAGCAATAATCTAGGTCTTAAAGAGCTAACAAATGTTTAAATACTATATTTTTGTAGTGCTTTTTGGCTACATGAGTATATGATTAGAACAACATGAAATGATTTGCCATGTACAAGATAAAAATGATAATTTGTAATAAACATTCTCCAGCTTAACAATGCTGGAGAGCTTTGCTGTAAACTAAAGATGCAGCAATGACTCAAATTCGAAGGTTCTATGGTCGAGTTTAGCATTTAACCTAGTTTATTTGTATTTCTTTTGGCCTCTTTTCTATTCTGTGATTTCTCTTTTGTTTGGCACACTTATAAATGTTGGCACATCTTTAGATGAGTATAAAGAACAAGGCTAGTGTTAGGGTTTGTGCGGCCTTGCCTTTTAATATATCGGCACCACTAATGCTTGGGACGCAGTAGAACCACAAACATGACGTTAAAAATATAACTTCTTAGCTAAGCAACCTTTTAATGTTGATATTTCAGTAAACAAAAAAAAAGTTGTAATAAAAATGTCTGGACCGAGTGGTAGAGGAAATATTGAGGAGAAACTTTTAGGTAGCTGCCAAGTTGAGAGTTGTAAGACAAGATCCATTTATGCATAGTGATAAAGTAGATCACATAAAATTTGTTGCCAAAATTAGCAGACAGAAAAATTCAAGCCGTGACTCTTAAGAATCCTGGAAGTTCTTAGCAATCTTCTAAGGATTTCTAAACCAGTCTGATCTCATCTTCTAAATATTCATTAGTAACATTGAAATATGCGTTAGATTTAATGTAGTCGTCCCCCCCCCCCCCCCCGGTGTAAAAAGGAAGAAGCAAGGGTGTGGTGCACAACTTTATGTGTAAGAAATTCGGGGTTTGTAATCAACAAAGNCCCCCCCCCCAGCCACCATAGTGAAAGGCAGTTAAAGAGCTTACCGACATTAATTTGTGGAAAAAGGAGTGGCATAATTTTCTCATCAAGGCACTAAAAGTGACCCTAACTTCTCAGAGAGTTGCTCTAACATAACATCGTGTCTTTAAAAGATTTAAGAATGTTTATCTATAAACTCAATGTTATAATCAAAATAATATATTTCAAAACGTGTTTACAAAAAGTCTACATTCCGACAAATTAATAAATATATTTGGATCTTTACAAAACTTGACTTTTACCTCGTCTTTTAGCCTAAGATAGTGTCATGTTGTATATTGTGAGGCTCAGTTAAGACACTAGAAATGCTAAAGCTTTCAAAAGATTAGGATTTATTTTAAGTTTAGTTCTCAAAAATTAACATTAAATTTTATGTTAATAACATAATAGAGCTCTAAAAACTACATTCGACTGGTCAACTAATTCAACATTTTCGTCCATTTTGAATTACCCTTGATTGAAGTTGCACTGCCATAATAAGGAAATGACAATATAAATACCGAGGCAATGAAAATAAAAATAGGCCTAGCTATGTAGATTATCATTATTTTTACAAGATATCTTTCTAAGATTATAATTTAACACTGAGAATACGTATTGATTGTTTTCAAACTTAAGATATTTAGAACTTGTGTTAATACGTTCAACTACAAAACAAGCATTAGCTACTATTTAGTTACAAAATTACATTTGTTAACCTGTCTAAAATCAATGTTTATCACAACTGCAATTAATATCTAACCAAAATTAGTACATTCAAATAAAAGAGCACATTTACTATTTTATATTGTATACTAGAAATATTATTTTAACTGTCTTTTTATTTTATTTTAAATTATGAACATCATATTTTATAAGAATTAAAATATGAATAAAAAAAATATTGTTGTATTAAGATAATTTCTAGTGAAAGCACATATAAGGTGCATGTGCAACTGCACATAGTGGAATAGAATTGGAACAGAATAAGGGATCATGCACAATTATTACATAAAAATCTAATAAACTACTAATAAATTTATAACTGCTTTTGACTCTTGGGTTTTCCTATAATGTACAAGTGCTTATTTTGGGGAGCTGTAAGCTCATCAAAACGTCAATTATATTAACTGGTTATGTAAATTTTAGTGTAGTTTTGATGTTTTTAAAGATATGAGTGTTGAAACAATTTTACTTACCTACTTATTTTAGTGGTGTTTATTTTTAAATCCTGTTATTTATAATTTAAAAACTGATATTTCCATTTTTTAAACTTTATGTATTTACTATTTATAAAAAAATTAATTTAATTCTTATTTAAATGTATTATTTAACTTTTAAAATAAACAAATATATACCCTTAGCATTTAAAATTATTAATATAATCGAACTCACAAGCTTTTTGAAATAATTGATTCGAGTTCAACTCGAATGAAAAAAAACCCAAGCTCACAAACCCCTAAATAAATATATATATATATATTATCTTCATCATAAGTTTGATAAAGATAAAATAAAAGGTTACCAGAAGAATGCTGGTTACATTATATGTTTATAAATATAATTATACATAATTTTGTGGAACTTTTTAAACTAGTATTTTTGTGCGCACACACACACACACACACACACACACTTAGCAGTGTTTTGATTTGTTGACTTTTTAAAGCTTCCCTTTCGTAATTATTTCTTGTTAGCCAATGTTTATATAAAAAGAGCTCATATGTATTATATTCAACCAATTAATCAACTTTCAAAGAGAGATTACACCACTATAATTAAAACTAAATACACTTAAGAGGAGCAGATCATTATGTTTCCATCTTAGGTCTCTTGTTGCTAAAAAAAAATGCACTCAACTAAATTACATTCCAAGTTGTTGAAGTCCTTTTGTGTCACAAGTAAAAGGTGACACTTAGGAGGTAAGGAGGTGTAAAGCTTTGAAAGAAAATTATAAAGTCAAATCAAATATTTATCATTTTGATTTTAATTAAAAGGATTGACTTAAAATCTTATACAGAATCAATTCACATTTTACGTGATTAGACTTTTTCTCGCGAGTGTTTTAGGTTACACTAATGCTTTAAGAGATATATTTTATACCTTGTAAATATTTTCTTCGGTAGCTCATACACACATTCAAAGCAGGTTTTTTTTAGTTTGAATCGAAGTAAATAATATTCGCGAATTTCAAAAAATTAGTGAACCAAATCAAATCCTAGTTAAATATGCCAAAGCTATGATGAAAGTGTTACACATTAAAAACCAACAACATTAGATTAGTTTTGAACCTTAGTCTTATAAGTTCAACATGTTCACGCAACAATAACTCACCTTGTCAAAGTTAAGCGGCAAAGAGTACCATCTGTTGTGGGGTTTATAAACTATTTCAATATATTTATATCTTTTCCTCAAAGTTAACACATTTGTTACACATTGTCTAAAGGTGTGATTATTGGCTTTACGAAGGTTTTATGGAGACTGTTTTTGGTAAAAAAGAAAAGTGTGGCTTATTTTTCAGTCAATTTTGTCATAATTAATAAGCATTTACTTTACCACAGAAGAAATGTTACTAAACATTATATTAGCATACTGTGAAATTTTGAAACAACCTAAATCCTTACCGATTTTTTTGTAGTTTGGCGTGATTCGAGTTATAAAATCGAATAATATAAAACTCGAATTTATATTTATATTAACGAAGCTTCGCAGACCCCTAGTTGATCAGTTAGCTGAAAGGTAGCCAAAGCTACCTACAATCATGAAAAGAATATACCCCTCTAATAATCAGTTTAGAATTTCTAGACCTGTGTGTTTATCAAATTGGTGAGAAATATTGGTTGAATAATGTTTATTCAACTTTACTATTAAAGTTTTTCATAAATTAATTATTTTTCAGTATTATAATTATTAAAGCTCTTGAATTAATAGTTGGATAAGAGAATTTATAACGAACAAATAATAAAGAAAATTATTTTCCATTTATATAGCAAAAACAATCTTGCTAGAATTAATAAAGTATATCCCCCTAAAAAAAAAACTCTTTTCATTTATTGCGGTATGTTTTGTTATATGTGGAAGGAGAGAAAGGAAAGGAGGATAGAAATATATAAAAGGGAACAAACATGATTTAGCTTTTACAGTGAAAAGAAAAATATAGTTTACCTTTTACACTGCTGACAATGGACACAGAGGTAATGGATGTTTCTTGAAAAAAAATCAATCGATATACCTAAGTTTCATTCTATCAAGATGCATCAGGAAGAAATATGAAATGAGCTACACAACTTCCTTACGGGAGAAAACCAAAAACAACAAAGGAAGAAAGAGGAAATTAGTAAAGATGTGATACTTCTTTTACAGGATGATTTACTCGCTAAGGGCCTCAAACTTTAGTCATTATAATCTCGTTTTATTAATAGTTTGTTAGTTTATTATCTGTTGACTGATTTACAGGCTCACTGAATATTTACAGGTTGACATTTGTTGGAACGGTTCATTTAAAAAAAAAATAGGGCCAACACTGCTGCTATACATACAATGAGGCAAGGTCATGGAAACTTGATTGTATTGGCAAAAGCTCGGGGCTTCTAGTAAGTGAATCCTCTGTGTATGGATTCAAATATTTGCTTTGACTTCCATTAAAATAAAAAATAAATAAAAAAACAAGCTTCACACCCCCTTGCGACTTCAATAAGCTAATCACAGTATCAAACTAAGACATAACACAATTAAATCAACTCAATTGTGAACTAATATAAAAGTAAAAACTAAAAAGTGTTAGGCCAACATTTTCTTATGACTTTGATGGTCTAAAAGCAACAATATCAGCTCATAAGAGTGTACAACATCCAAACATATTTGTGTTTTTGCATTTCGAGGCTTTCTCCGACTCATCCTTCACAGACTCCAGTAAAAGTGTGTCATAGTGAAGTTTGTCATCTTGTGAAAGTGGAGCCGCTCTTTTCTCATGGAACATTCAAGAAGCAATGGGTTGATTTGGTCGTCATTCTGAAAATTTTCTAAATTTTGAGAGTTACTCACCCTCTCAATTTTATCATCAAAAGAATAGTCTACCAATCGATCACACTTTAATACAGGAAATTCTTTAGAGTGTTCATTTTGTTGTGTTCCGCAAGTACTAGTTTTTTCCATCGAATGAAGGTAGTCTGCATTTATAAGGAAAGGAATTCTATTTGCTTCACAATTTTTCTTCCAATTGTCACATAGCCAATGCAAGTTTTTGTCGGAAAGGCTTCGTTGGTTCTTGAGCCAAAACTGTGAAGACGGACACAGCTGTCCGCAGAGTCGGCAGATCTGCATAGATTTCCTCTTGAGCAATGTGTCACTGTGGCATCTATTTACTTCTTGCTCACGAGAACCTCTCCAAGTGTCATATTTCTTCGAGACAAGCCATGGCGCAGTTCTTTGAAAGGGAGAACATATGTCCTCATTCTTTAACAGGTCGTCCTTCACCGCATTAGATGATTTATCATCTAAGAGCGAAATACCCTTCCTTATTTCTGGAGGTTCATCTTCCATTGACGGAGTATATTTATTGTGTTTAGGAGATGTTTCATCTAAATGAAGTGACCTATCACCTATTGTGAGATTAGGCTCTAAAATATATGGCACATTTGTATCACAATGTTCCATGAAAATCCATGTATCAATTACATCATTGGTGTCTAAACAAGCGCAATTTGAATTTTTAATCTCAATACTCTTTGGAGAAGTTGAATTATGTGAGTCTATAAAATCACTTTTTGAACTAAAGTTTGAAGATTTTGTGATGTGGGCGTCGGTAAATTTTGTAAAGCTATTTAATTGTTTATCATCACTACCAACATCAAGCTTGAGGTTACTATCGACTACATCAGAGGACACTGCTGTCATGTCGCCAGACTGTTGCTCTACAAACAACTTGAGTTTGTCTTGTAAAGACTCGACATGGAGCGGTGAGGAGGGTGCAGGGGATGGCGTGTCCACGCTCTCGGGAGTGTAGGGTTCATGCGTGGTACAAGGTAAAGGGAGGTAGTTGACATCTACACTGAGACTAGCGTACAAAGGCTGGTGAGCGTCGGGCACAAACAGGTGGTCTGCCTGCAGAGACATGCTGCGCGTGCAAGGCCAGGCATTTTGGTGCAGGGACGTGCAACACTCGACCCTACCTGCTCCCGCCGCCAGGAGTAGCCTCAGGTACACGGGCTGAAACAAAACACAAAGTCAAAACACAGTGGTCACTACTATCATAGGGATCGATTGAAACGTGTATTTTAAGATTAAAGGCATTGGGAAATATAGACTTTAAATATACTAATTATATTTGGTACAGTTTGAGTTACAGCAAATATACCTTTTATTAAGAAATTGGGACTTTTTTAAATGGTTTGATTGAGCTTTTTAATAAGTATACAAATTTATTAAAAATTCTTTGTTATAATAGTTTATGAAATTATAGTTATATGAGTTAAGATTTTAATCTGATTCTCAAGGAAAAAAAGGAAAAAGCAAATATTTCATTTTATGATTCATTAAAGTGAAAGCATAGACTTTACTTTCTCTGATTTACTCACCCATAAAAAATAGCTAAAGGGATTATTTAAAGCTTTGGATTACTTATGTCCTTTTGTTATGTCAGAAATTATTATTATTACAGTATATTATGTAATAGCTTATAAATGATAACAATAAATATATATTAATGAACCAGTAAAATGATGGCCATAACTTTTAAAATGTCAATTCATTTTGAGTTATCTTTTACAGAATGTATTTTTTTACAAAAAAAAGATTTTTACTGTAATTTATTTTTAAATTGTGACCATTAAAAATAGCATGTCTCAATATTTTACTCATAAAATATAATCATAATTTTTTAATTTCATTACCTATAGTTAAGTGTATAATATATAATGTCTTGAATACACAAAATTTACCAAAATATTGGAGCACATTTGAAATTGGATATCTTGAAATGAATAAAATAAATACAAAAATGCATGCTCGGCAGATTTTCACAATTTAGATGAGAAATTTTAAATTATCATGAAAATGGAAATAAAATCAACTTAAATACTATTGGCTAAGTATTATTTTCAAAGAGATGGGTCAAATCCTATTTTTTTAAATTTGAGTACAGAAGTACCTCTATGCATCAGGTATGAATACTTTGGTTATTTTAATCACAAAAATTAGTAGTATTTACATGTTTAGTAACAAGTATAAAAAATTAAATGCATAACATTTCAAAAAACAGTACACACCGAACGACTTCTATTCAAAGAATGAATTAACTGAATGAAAGAGCAAGTCAAGTAACCAAAATTTGAAAACATAGTTATAATTGAAACTATGAAAGAGTGAAGTGACGAAACTCAAAGTAGTGTAAAATCAAGGTATTGCCGAATAAAGTACTAATCATAAATTTAATATAGATCTGGATCTTTATAGGAATTAAGAGAGATGGCTAACACACCTGAGTGATACTGGAGTAAAAATTGTTTAGATAAAATATCAATAAAAACCCAAAACACATTTATAAAGAAAAACTTTTTACTACCACATGCACCTTCAAGTTCAGAGAACAAATTGTTGTTCTTGGTGCAGATGCAAGGTTGACTGTCAACAGCTTGTTATGCTGTGGTATTGTATAGATAGCAGCAGTTGTGCACATTGAATGTAAGAGAGACTGGGAAAGTGAAGGCCTTGGGAATGAAGGTTGTGAGGCGCATGTTAGCTGTCACGAGGATAATCAGGATTAGGAATGAAGTTATCAGGGAAAGAGTTGGAGTACAGAGAGTACATGAGATGATGAAGGAAGCAAGACTGAGATGGTATGGTCATGTAATGAGGGTAGAAAAAGAGAAAATACCAAAGGAAAATGATAGAGATGAAGTAGGAAAAAAATACCGTAAGGGAGATCAAGAAAGAAATGAGAGGAACAGATAACAAAAAGATGTGCAAGTGAGAGGAGAAGAATGGAAGCGATTTAGAGGAGGAATGATGGAGAAAGACAGAGGCATTTTACTAAACTGACTCGGCCACAGGCTGGAAACAGTTGATGATGATCAATGTATTGAATTTTCCATTGGTTGCATTCCAGTTGGTGGATGAGTTTTCAAGATTATGCGTTTGGTAATTTTTTAATGGGTAACTTATTTGAATCGAGTTGTTGGTTTATGTTGGGTGCATACAGGAGGTGCAGTTTCAAAAATATGAGTCAGAGACATGTTTAGATTCGAGTTGAATAATTAGGTTTGGAAGTTAGAGTTTATTAAGTATACTGCACAGTGAGAGAACGTTCTTTTAGTTAGCGAATATTTTAATATATTTCATAGCTACTTAATTTGTCTATCTATCTTTCTAGTTTGAACTGTGCCATCTATATAATGCAATTCTAACATTAAAATAGAAATGAATGTTAACGGTCAGCCTTGCATTCAAGTAAAAACAGTTTACTCTCTAAACCCAGAGAAGCTGACTGTGGCAGTGAAAGATCTTTTATAATAATGTATTTTTGTGTTTATTAGCGTTATATTTTTAAAAAAATCTACTCCCAGTATCACCAAGATGATTCTGCTAGCTACCGCTCCTAATTTAAACAATCTTATTTGCTTTAGCATTTTACTGCTTTAATATAAATAAATTAAAATCTTTAAGCACAAGTAATGTACTATTTTAGTAAAGAATTTTTGAAAAAAAGATCACATACAAAACATAGTTTGGTTAATTTGTCATATTTAATATATAATTGAAATTAAAAATTATATCATTTAACTATTTACAGTTCTTTTACTTATTTTGAAATGTTTTCCTTATATTTAATTTAACTAAAGGGAACTAAAAGGTTGTGTTTTTTCAATTATTTAAGTCAATGTTTTACAGCCGAAAGCATAAAATGTGAGAAGTGACTATACCAAGTGAAGATAAAGTGATTCAAATTCAAATAACTTCAGATTCAAATTCAAGATCTTATTTTTCCAATAATTCGGTATCTCATATATAATATGATTTAAGGTATTCGAGGATTTGAACATCCCATCTCTATGTTTATGTAAAGCGCCTATTGCTTACTCAGTTGACAATAATCATACAAATTTACAACAATTTTCCTCGCAGAAAAAAAAACAACTCATGATATATAAGAAATACTAATTAGAAAGGGATATTAAAAAATATATAAAAATGTTTGATGCGCTTGTACCTGTCTGAGAGCAATAATTGAAAGCCCAGGAAAACAGGCTGCATGTGCGAAGAGGAGAGAAACAGAAAGAGACAGGTTTAGAGGAGAGAGAAAACAGAAATCACACTTCATACCATGTCTCTTTAATGAAAACCTCTTTTCGCTTTTTGAGATATTTATATTATATTTGGAAGAAGGTATAGGAGAGGTGGATATAAATATAAAAAAGGAATAAACACAATATGGCTATTACAATTAAAAGAAGAACACAGTTCACACTTTACATTGCTGCCGCTGGACAAAGAAGTAATGGTTGTCTCTCGAAGAAAATTGATTTTTACCCCCCAATCCCCCGAACTAGGTTTCATTCTATCAGAGCTCATTAGGGAGGAGTGCAAAATTCCCAACGAAACTTACTAAAAGAGGAAACCAAAACAATACAAACGGGAGAAAAAGGAAAATGGTAAAAAATGAGAGAACACATAGATAGGAACATGCAAATGAAAAGATAACACAAAGGACAAACACATGTGTTACAGTGTGCTAGTGATTAAAAAATAGGTGTACATTTGTCTAAATGTGTGCACATCTCATATCATTTTCTTAATCGTTAGAGATACAGTACTCGAATCGTCAAATCTCATATCTGTATTTAAGCCCAGTTGTTTATAATTTTGGCACGTAGCACAAAACAGAAAAATTGATTCACTCTCCTTCCACTGATAACAAATAACAGGGCCGGTGGGCAAACAATTTAAATGCTTTGTTTCGTCTGACTGTGTAGAAAGAAGAAATTAAACTTTTGTTGATTTATGATTAATTTGTATGATTTTAAATACCTAATCAATTTAATTTATCTGTTAATCGCATCAATGGGCATGCAAAATAAGTGACAAATCTGTCTGATTTGCTGATGTTGGGTTTTATGAATCCTGGGTGGGTTTACTGAAGACGTTTTTACCCAGAATGGTTTACCAGTCTCCCTCCACAAAAATATTAGTTTATTTCCTATTAAATTCTATCTTTCGTATCCCCACCCCATCAATGTAAATAGGAGGATAGCCGAGAAAGATAGAAAGGTACTGTGAAAAGAAAAAAATATGTCACATGGTATGGTGAAAGTGATGGACACACATGTCTGACGTCCGGTGAAACTCACCTGAGTGACATTACCTTCAAAAAGTTAAAAAGGGTAGAATGTAGTTTGCCTTTATTTATCTGGTGAATATTTACTTTTAAATTAAAATGTTAATTTCAAAGTTACTAATCATCTAATTGTTTCGGGCCCACTCTGATGTGTGTCAATGTTTTTACTTTAAACTGTGCTTCATTTCATTAATATATTTTAATTTTAAATTCAGATATAAAATAAAGTTGAGTTCAACCTATCTTTACTGCGGACGGAAATAAATATATAGAACCAATATATTCCTAAATACACACATACAAATAATTATGTGAGCAGAAAAGTGCCAAAGAACTTAATTTTATTATAATACTCTGTGCACACATGTACAAATATTTGAACACACGAATCAGTGAAGCATGGAAACATCAAATTCCAAACTTTAGTTAGTATGTTGTATTTTATTAGGTTTTCATTCATGATCATACTTCAAATTAATATTCAGAGAAAAACATAATAATATTATATAAGAAAAATTAAAACTATAACCAGCAAAGTTAAAACGATAATTTTTTTTATTAATAAATTTAAAATTTTGATTTGCTATTAGTGATAAAATTATGATTTCAAGGAACCATTTCACAGAACAACCCAATTCTTTAAGTAAAACCTATTTTCTCTTTTAGAGGTAAATTTTATTATATTTATAAGAAGGTAACAAAAGATGCAATGAAATAATGAAATATATAAAAGAGAACGAACAATAAAAAGAACCCAGTTAATACTTTGCATTGACGCCATTGGACGAGGTAATGGCTGGCTCTTTGAGAAAATTTATTGCAACTGCCCAATCCCCCGACTTAGGTTTCATTCTATCGGAACTCATCAGAAGTGAGTGTGAAACATGCAATGCAACTTTCTAAAATGGCAGCAATGTAAAAGTATAAACTATGCTATTTTCATTGTAAAAGCCATTTCATATTCATTCCCTTTTATATGTTTTCTATCCATCTTTTCTGTACTTTCTTCCGAATATACCGATAACACAATTTATCATGAATAGGTGAAGGTTTTTGGATGTGATGAATAAAACAGAAGTAAAAATAATATTTTGGTATAGACACCGTTAAAATATTTGTTTTGATTGATTCAAGTGGAATTACTGTTAAATCTATAATGACCAAATTTTCTTGTTCACACAGCTTGTTTCATCACCCCTGACAGATTTTGTGGTTACCTTAAGGATTTCCTCCAACTGGATTGTGACGCCGTATCCATCCTCCAAGGGGCTATTTGGGTCGTCGTCTTTTTACAGCATGTGGCCGTTCACTTTAGTAAAATGCCTCCGTCTCCCTCTGTTCTTCACAATTCTTTCTCATTTAGTTTTTTACACCCATTTCTGTTTCCAGCCTGTGGCCTAGGTCAGTTTTCCATTAAAGTCGTATATTTTCCACTTTCACTACTGGCTTGCTAGGACAGACACAACATCCAGTCCCCGGCCGTTAATTCATCACTGTGAAAGGGTAAACCCACATTTCACCAAATGATAAGTTTTTTGGCCATGCCGAGCACCCCCCCGGGATCCTTATCTCAGTAGACTGACATGTTACCGACTGAGCTAACGGATTCCTAATTCAATCACGTTCATTTTTCTCCTCTCACTTGCAAACTTTCTATTATCTGCTCCCCACATCTATTTCTTGGTTTTCCTTGCTGTATTTTTCCTACATACTTAATTTCTGTCATTCTCTTTGGTATTATCTCCTTTTCCTTCCATATTAAATGCCTATTCATCTGTATTGCTTTACCTACTATCTCATGAACTCCCACTCTTTTCAAGATACCTTCATTCATTATCGTGTTTCTCCTCATGAGAGCTAACATGATAGTCACAAACTTTATATCAATAGCCTCCACTTTCCTAGTCTCTCTTACATTCAATGTTCATGTTTCTGCTGCATATGTGACAATAGGTAGAAAGTACCCCCTATACAACACTTCATCAACCTTCAAGCAGTAGCGGATTTAGGCTTAGGCTCGTGAGGCTCGGGCCTAGGGCGGCAAATTTTGAGGGGCGCCAAAATTTTTAATTGAAATAATTTATATTTTAATTACAAGCAATTTATGATTAATTCTATATTTAATTGTTATGTTAAAAAAATAAATGTTTAATTTATACCTGAATTAGATTTCTTATTATTATTGTTATTATTTTCATTATTTTATACACACACACATATATGTATATATATACTGTTACAAAAAAAAAAGGGCGCCATATCGTCTCGGGCCTAGGGCGTCCTCAAACCTAAATCCGCTACTGCCTTCAAGGGCACTTCTTCCTATATCAAATCTATTACACACTGTAATGATACTGTTTTGGACCCCTCTCATATATTCAAAAAGTATTGGCTGATGTGTATTTTTCTTCAAAGAACTGTATGTAAAGTTTCCTTTTAATACTTCATCCATGGAGAATCACGTGTTTTCAGAAATAATTTCAATGTCTTGTGTTTTAACACTTTCTTTCTTTAAAAGACCAAACCCATTGTATTTGAAAATCATGTGACATGCTGGCTCACTATACCCAATAGGAAGCTAGCCTTCACAACATCAGGTTGCCTGTTCTCCTATTAATTGGTTTTAACACTGCTGTCAAGGGGTCCAAGAAGCAAGGGGTAGGTCATATATAAGCAGCTTGTGCTATAAATCCACATAGAAAACCTAATAATAACAGAGAAAATTATAATAAAACAGAAACCTAGTAATATCACTCAGAAAAACATAATTTTGAACAACACTAGTTCTAGCTTTCCGCGTCAGTTCGTAAATGAACAAAAACTGTATCAGTTTAATATCAAATTTACAGTGCTGAAAGTGTAATCATCTAAATAAATCGTGTGCAGCATTAAAAGTTTTACTCATTTCATAAGAATAAGAATTACATGTAATCGGATCACATAACCGTGTACAAGTGCGCAGCAAGGCATACACGGGTCCACACCATTACACCCGCCTCATTATCAGTATAAAATCTGGTATCACTAGAATTGGTGATCATCACGGGGCAATATCACCATAACACCTTGTTATTTGATTTCCTCTTTTGGGAAGTTGCATTGCGCATTTCACACTTTCCCTTGATAAATTCAGATAGAATGAAATCTAAGGTCGGGGGATTGGATGGTAACAATCGATTTTCTTCAAAAGGCCACCATTATCTCTTTGTCCAATGGCAGCAATATAAAGTGTGAATTGTGTTCTTTTCATTGTAAAAGCCATATTATGTTTGTCCCTTTTATGTTTCTATCCACCGTTCCTGTACCTTATTTCAAATGTAATAAACACCTATAGAACAACTCTCTCTGCTGTCCTCTTCTTATTAAATCCTCTGTACTTCCACCCTTTGCCTCAGTCACACTTCCAAGATATTTTAAATTCTGTACCTTACTCAGTTCTACTCCATCCAACTTTATAGCTTTACTAGGCCTTTTCAAATGTAGATAGTTTTTAATTAGTTTTAAATAATTTAGCCATTGTATATAATATAGGATTAACTTACCTTTGATCAAAATATTAACTATGATTCAATTTAATATTCCTTAAGCGCAGTTAAAAAAAAATCATTCATGGAAGCATTTATCAATTTTTGTTAGGAGTCATCCACAAACTATTGGACAGGGGTACAGGGGACAGGCTCTAATATCTACATGGGGGTAGGGTGGCTACATCAGTGTTATGTAATGTAGATCTTATACGTTCTAATGTTGAAAAAAGATAATTAATACTAATGTTTCTGTCATTACTAAACATAATTATGTTTGACTTCCAATTATTAGTAGCATTAAACATGAGTCGCTTTGACCTTTAACAAAAAGCTTAACATTTCTGAGCCTCTGTCTATCAAGCTTAAGTAGCCATTTAAAGTCCAAAATTCAAGCACTAGAAAATCCTTAACAAGTAACAGAACTAATAAAGAGCTATGCAGTGTATGAACTATTGCTTAAAGTAAATATATACTAATAGAATATAATTTACACAAAAGTTAACAAATTCATTAGGTACTAAAATATAATTAAATTAAATTATCAGGTTGGTAATGTTCTTCTACAGACTAGCCAAGAGTGTGGTACAGTCTGATTTGTATAGGAAACTCGTGGTGCTACAATGGCGTAAAAAGAATATTTTAAGTGTATTTATATTCTTAAACTGTTTTAATTAGTAATGTAAAGAGAAACTAAACAGTAATTATTGGAAGATTTTGATCGTTTTTTAGATTAACTTCATCAGTTATAAATCAAATAACGTATGAAATATGTTTATAAAGCCACATTTTAGTGACTTTCAATCAATGTTGGTGGTAGAAAGTGGGCTTCGTATAAAAATCTGGGTTTACCTTGTGATCGCCCATGCAGGTGTTGGGTCCAACAAGCCCGTATTCCACACTGCCTGGCTCCGAGATCTGTGAACAAATACACCAATGGCTGCAGTGAAAGCACTCTTTCCTGATTAGTTAGTATGTGGAGGAAAAGAGTAATGTGCATTTTATTTTAACTACATGATAAATGTATGCTCAAGCTCAATATTTTTAATATTATTTTTCAGAAGAAGTAACAACAAAGGATAGGAACAAACAAAATGGAACAAATCCCAGATGGATTTAGCTATGAAAAGAAGAACACAGATCATACTATAACGCTGCTACTGGACATCTCTTAAAAAATAATTGGTTTATTACTGGCCAACCAAGAGCATTAGTCTACTCTTAAAGCCTAAAGCTGTCTGTGATAGTGTGAGCTTGTAACTAAAAATGCATGTATATTAATAGTGTACGAAGCGTCGAAAAGCCAAAGTTGAAGTCTAAGGTCAAATCTCCTTCGACCTCTACAATAGCCTTCGCATATTTGAAAAATTTCGAAGGAGTGATAAAACTTCAATAAAACATCAAACGATTTAATGTTATCTTACTAAATATTACATTTTTCAATATTTGATCATTTTAAAACCGTTACTAAACAGTATTTTAACACCGACTAGTAATTTAACTACCACAACGTAAGCATAGATCAAAATCAGGTAAGTAAATTTTAATATATTATATTTACTATCGCCAACATAATTTTGTAAAAAATAAAGATACCTATAAAGAAATAACACCATGGTCACTGGTATGAAACAGAGAAAGCGCTTTAGTTGTGCTAGCATCCCAGCTCGCGTCTAATGTTTAGTCCTTAATATTCTCTCTCTTTGGAATTATCTGTGATAACTTTGCAAGTGCATTTTGACACAGAAGTTTTTCATAGCTTAATCACATTTTCTTTACTATTCAAAATGGCTGATACGGAAAGTGGGAAATGAAAACAAAATTTAATATATAATTATTATTATCAGAGAAATGCAGATAAAATGACATACATAAGTTTGAAAATAATATAATAAACTCCACGATGAAAGTAAAAACTAAAACTTTACAAATAGTTTACTAAGCTTATCAGTAAGCCTGTGTGCATTAATTATTAATATACTCCTAAGGTCACATATAAGGAAATTTTACTGGTCCTTGTATATGTTTCTATCCACCTTTCCTGTACCTTCTTCCAAATATAAAACAAGATCTATAGAAATAGTCAAAACAGAGAAAGAGAGGGAGGATTGCCATCCTTCAGTGTAATTGTACTGGTAATTCAGCAGGTCAGTGTTGGTCGGTGGTAGTGTCCGTGCTGTGTTATCGATGTTAAAAACCACACATGGCAGATCCACCAGTGAGTGATCAAGTTGAAAGGAAGGTTTCCTTGGCGTCTCAAGTAAACAAGGGAATAATGAGAAGAAGGTATGATATGAAGTTTAAATTAAAAGCAATACGCGAAGCACAACAAACAAATAATGTGCATTCTGCTAACAAGTTTGATGTTTGCTTGGTTAATGTATGACTTTGGAGAGAAAATAAATAAAAGTTTAGGAGTGACTGCACATCAAGAAACGCATTCAGGGGGCCGAGTAAAATTGCGCCTTATTTGTTAAGTTTCTACCTCAAGGTATATTCAAGACCTTTTAATTTTCATGTAAAACACATTCAAAATATTTGGGTCATATTATTTGTGAGGTCGTACTATATTCGGTATAATTGGATTATCAAGGTATCTAATCCGTCAAGGCGAATTAGCTAAACTAGTTAACTAGATATATCTTACATTGTTGACTAGTGATTTGGCAGAGCTGCTCAGCACAACTCGGTCACACCAGGATGGGCAGCGTGTCTGCATGTAGCTCTTTGGACCCTTTTCCTCTTCTTCCTCAAACGGATAACTGGGCGGGAATGAGATGGGGAACTCATAGAGCCGACCCTCAAACGGCTCCAGTTCACGGTCAAATGCTTTCAACTGAAACAGATACAGAGGTTCATTGTGGTTTGTCACATAATTTATTAGTGGTATATTTTGTTTGGCTTTGTTTGAAAAGTGTAAGAGGGGAAAAAAATTGGGCTTAGTACACTCCTAGCGGTCATCATAAAACAATTTAACAATTAATGAATAGCACCTCCCACCAATACCATCTTATCACAAGGATTGATGTCAATTATATGACTCAACATCTTGAGCAACACTCCCACAATCCCCTACAACTCTTATCAAATAAACCTATTCTATTATATTATATTTGGAAGAAGGTATAGGAAAGGTGGATAGAAATATATAAAAGGGACAAACACAATATGGCCTTTACAATGAAAAGAAGAACACAGTTCACACTTTACACTGCTGCCAATGGACAAGGAGGTAATGGTTGCCTCTTAAAGAAAATTGATCGTCACCGCCCAATCCCCCGACCCAGGTTTCATTCTATCGGAACTCATCAGGGAGGAGTGTGAAATGCGCAACGCAACTTCCTAAAAGAGAAAAACAAAAAAAACAAAAGGGGAGAAATTGAAGATCCTGGGAGGAAGAGTTATAAGCTACAGATGGCCAGGTGCCAAAAGAATACAGAGTGACAGGTCCTGACCTAGGATGAACACATTCCTTATATCACTACTTCTGTTAAAGACCAAAATTGTTCACATACCCATGAGGCTTCGTTTTCTATGAACAAGGTCTCGTGATCATGATGGCTGAATTCTTTTCTGCCCAATGAGAAAATAACCTGGAAAAAACAAAATAATTCAGAATAACAGTCTTTCTACACTAAAGACGGTACTTTTTTACTTTTTTTTATTTTAACACCAGCCCAAAATTCTGTATCCATTCAGAAAACGTTTTTCAGTGCTTTTTCTCAAGTTCAGATTTATAAGTAGACTAAAATGAAGATTTTGATCTGTATAATAGTGGATTTGGCCCAATTATATATTGGAAAATGAGTGTTAGTATTTGTGCAACATACCTGACTAGCTTCATCCTGATATTGTAGTTTGGTGTGGTCTGTTTTGTTGCTCTGAAGTCTTATTGGCTGAAGACCTTCACACAGTTTCTGTGGGAGATAAAGTGTCACAGTTGTTGCTAAATAACTTAACAAATCAAAGAACTTTAGGTAAGAGGTCTGTCTGGATATTAGTAATTTAAAACTAACTAAAAGGTTAATTCTAAATAAATGCTTTCACATGAAGTGTTTTGAGAGATAGCGATCGATTTTCTTCAAGAGGCAGCCATTACCTCTTTGACCAGTGGTAGCAAAAAAAGTGTGAACTGTTTTCGTTTTTTAATTGTAAAAGTCAAATTTTATTCATTCCTTTTTAATTGTTTCTATGCTTTTTTCTCTAACTTTTTTCAAGTATAATGTAATAATTAATAATAAAATACTCGAAAGTTTAACAAGATGATGCCATACTAATTTATTTTTAAGTACCCGATCTTACTAACTGTTCGGGTTTAAGATTATGTACCATAACGCTAATGATTTTAGGGATGTGGTAGGTTATATTTATATAAAGCGTACTCGCATTTGCGTGAAAGGAGAGTGGGAAACCACTCAGTAAACCGGACCAAGATTCGAACCTCAGTCTCGCCGTTATCGACAGTCTAACCTACTGAAAGAGTAGCGCATTAGACCATGTGGCCACCAAAGCGGATCCATGCTGATTTAATCCATTACTACTTTCTATAATACATGTAAAGTACAGTAGATAGTGATGAGAGCAAATACAATATGGTTTCAAGAGTGAAATAAAGCACTTATTTCACAATTCACACTGCTTCCACTGTATAGAGAGATACAGAAATTCTGTCATTCTATCTGATTTTTCCTTAACCTTCTTCAAAGTATTATATTATCTTGCCTACCTCAAAATGCAAACTTAAGTTACCCTTAAAAAAAATTATTAAAAAAAAAACAATTTTACAAACATGATTATATGAAAAATGGCTTCCCTTCATTAGCACACACACAAAAAAGTTATTATATTTATTGGTAGCATACTTGAATAACTCCTTGAGAGTCTGTCCGAAAGTTAAAATCCCCAAAGAGAAAGAATGGTGCTGTTCCGTTCTCATCACTGTGAAACCTGTAATGTGTAAAAAAAAATTAAAAATTAAAAAATCTCAACAAAAAGGTATATTTCAAACACCACTTAATTTTAAAATAATTCAAACATTAACAGACCATTTGTAATTATTGTACCCTATTTTTCATATAGTCGTTAGGCTGGGCTTATATTCATCCATAACAAATAGTAAATAGTGCATAACATTGTCAGAATTCATAAGAAAAATACAACGGCTTATGATAAAACTTATGTTAAAATCCTTGCCTAAATTGGTTGTCTTTCATCGAAAATGGTCTAAACTCTTTGCACTACTAGAAAATGACACCAAAAATACTTCAATAGAGGGTTCACTTGATAAACAATATTAAACTGTATCTTATGAAATTTTAAATTAACCTAATTTAAGTTTTGTCTTTATTATTAAATCAAATTCAATATTTATTTTTCATGATTATATTATTGACATGAATATTTTGGGAAGACTGCTTCTAAATAACAGAAGAGAATGTGATACTTCCCCTTTATTTTTAACCGTGTGTGTGTGTGTGTGTGTGTGTGTGTCTGTGTGTGTCTGTGTCTGTGTCTGTGTCTGTCTGTGTCTGTCTGTGTCTGTCTGTGTCTGTGTCTGTGTGTCTGTGTGTCTGTGTGTCTGTGTGTCTGTGTGTGTGTGTGTGTGTGTGTGTGTGTGTGTGTGTGTGTGTGTGTGTGTGTGTGTGTGTGTGTGTGTGTGTGTGTGTGTGTGTGTGTGTGTGTAATTATTGACACTAAAACAAATAACATTTGTACATAGTAAAAATGGTATGGTTACCACAAGGCAATTCAAACACAACCTGTCAATTTTAGGATGTGTAAGCTGGAGTTTAGATGGATATAGCCTCTCCTCACATATTCATTGACTGATACGTCTCAAGTCAAATACTACCTTTCATGCATAATGTATATGGAGTTACAGTAACCATCAACTTTATACATTGTGTACTATAAAATATTTCATTATGTATCGAATGTAAACAATAATATTGAAAATAATATATTTCCACTTTTTGTGCACTGTATGCTATGCATTATTCACTATTAACTATGTGTTATGCATGAATTTATTTTTGATATTTTTATAATCATGTCTTACTACCCATTTAGGTTTAATGCTTATGTACTAATTATGATAATGGCTTTACGTATTAGAAAGGCTATATTTAGAGGAAATGTACCTTATTTGCATAAAGGGAGGTACATCCAACCAAGATTCGAACCTTGATCTCCCCGTCATCGGCAGTCTAGTCTACTGCGAGGATAGTACCTTAGAACATGTGACCATCAAAGCGGGTTACATGAATATAAACCCAGCCTTAAAGTGGGCATAAAAGAAGTATCATGTGTTTTATTTTGAGTGTGTCTGTACACTACCTGTCAAGCGTGTGTTCCAGCGCCCGTCGTCTGTTTTTACAATAAATAGAAGGAAACTGTAACATATAAATACATTTCATCAAACCACATAAAAGAAATCCCTTTTTCTTAGCAAGTCACATATTTAATAGGGACGTGGATCCTCAAACTATCAAATCCTTGAGGATATTCAAGATTTGAGAATTTGAGAAAACATTAAATTTTGAAATAAAATTTGTTTTAGAGCAATTATATTGCTCATTGGTGGTTCAGTCTCAGCCTAATTAAAGGACAAAACTTAACAGCCAGATCCAGTATCATTTGTTTAACACTTAACCAAATGTATGAACGTTATAATTAAATAATTTTAGAAACAAAATTGATGTTAACATTTAGTTACTATTTCTATTTTATATTATTATTCTATATTCCTATTTCCTCTTATATTCATAATTTTTTCTAAGATTTAGATTTAAATTCGAGATTTGAAGGTAAAATGAAGATTATGATTCAAAGTTCTGATTCATAAAATAGTGGATTTGACCCATCTCTAATAATTTGTAAGCATGTAAAATTAGCCCAACTCTTTTACCCCATTTTTATGTTTAGACTATGTGGGTATAACAATCTACTTTTAGGTGAATTTTGGTGCATTTCCTCTCAGTTAACCTATTCATCTCTACTAATTAAGATTAAGCCATTAACCTGCTTTTGTGAAATGTATTAATTAGCCAACTAGCTACAACACGACTCAAAGAACGAACAAACAACGTTATCCTAAATAATTTCTAAAACACCAACCCAGAAGAAAAAGAAGACTTGGCAGATCATTAAAAATATTTTTGGAAAAGATCCACCTGGAGTCTAAAACAGATCTTTAAGTTATATTTATGAAGGATGATGATGATAAATTTTAAAATATAAACAAACATACATGAAAACATTTATAATACCCCAACTAAATTGTGTTTTATGTAGAAACAAACAAAAACTCTTTAGGTCGTAACCATTTTTGTAACCTGATTGCTACAAACAAGATGTTAGAATGTAAATCAACATCATTTATGCGGGGGACCCAAAGACCTTCACTTATGAGGTCAGATTGCTGTAGCTAGTAATCATATAGTAAGCTAACCCTCGTGTAGCAAAGTTTTGCGTAGTGGCATCCTTGTCACTAGAATGAACACACCGTTATTTATCCTACACAGTTTAACATTTAAAAGAGGATAGAAGGACAAGGCCTACACATTTACCAGAAAATTGTAGGCTTCAAATTTCACAAAAAGAAATTGAAAAAAAATAAAAACACATATTTATGAAATTTCAGGGTGCAACAGTCTCCTTCAGCAGAAGAGAGTAAAAACAGATTGGTGTACCCCAGAAATATAATAATTATGTGTTTTGTTGTGTTTTTAATTGTGAACTTTGAGATCTACAATTTTCTAGTAAGTTTGTTTTGAATGTTAAATTTAGTACAGCCATTTTTCCTTTATTCTAAGATAATGGTAGTTTATTCAACTATTGCTTGCAAACATATTCATTTTAGTTCTGTACTGTGGGGTCAACTTGGGCGAGATCTTGGCCATACATGTGCAGGAATATTGTAAGCCTGTCTGAAGACTGTGACAAGAAGTGTTCAATTCCTCTGGTACCCTCCAGCGATGTTGTCTGTTCAACTAACAATGAACTTCTTGTTCACGCAGTGACATCACAAAAAAAACTTAACTTGAATTAATGCATGCCTTACACACATAGCCACAGTCGTTGCGAGCTAGTGAGACTCACAGACTCCATGGCGATGAAGTTGGATGCGTCGTGAAACAAGTGAATGTTGATTAGGTCTAACACTGTTCCGTGGAGACTCCATCTCGTGCGCAGAAAACCTTTACGAGACCACTTGCACTGGGGGCATAAACAACGCAGACATTAACTAATGGAGTTTGTAGAGTTAGCATAGTATTTTCAACACCAGCAGACTTAGTTTCAAACAAATTAACATAAGTTAAACTAATTATTTTATAAACAATGATAAAAACGAATTTACACAAGAAAACCTGGTTCAGACAAAGAAAAACCATGCAATCCACACAATGACAAGAAATTTAAAATTTAAAATTATCTGAAATATTTTTCTAATAAAATAAACTAAATATTGCCTCTTGGAGCAAAATTATGTCAAGTACAAATGTGTTTCATTCAAAATAACCAAATGGTTAACCAAAGAAACTGACCTCTGGGAAGAAATCCTGTGGAAATTTTGATTTTTCTTTTGTGCTGATTGCTTCTATGTTTCCTGAGAAAACTTCCTTCCCAGTTGCTGGTACAAACACCAAATCTGTAAAAGAACGGTCAATAACCCATCCCGGAGATTACATAGAATAGCTTGGTCCTAAGCACAAGTCGTTCAAACTATGAAACCTCGTGGTGTGAGCAAGATCATCAATACAAGTAGTCCATCAACCACAGAGAGATTATTTTGGTTCAAATAATGGTGGGGTTTTAAGAGCCTGTCTCACATCACAGATAGCACCTATCTTAGTTAATCATGATCAAATCTTTCCAGCCTGTGGCCGGGTCAGTTTAGTAGAATGCCTCCATCTTCTTCTATCCTTACACCATTCTTCCTCCTTTAATTACTTTCATTCCTCTCCTCTTACTTGAACACTTTCTGTTATCTGTGTTATCATGTATCTAATTTGATGCTTAATCAGCCATGAGTCAAGCTCTTAAATATTTACTAGGAATGGGACCCTTAAATCCTTGAAACCTAAAGATGTTCGAGAATAAACGATTCAAGAAAATGTTAAATATTAATTTTTAATCTCCCTCTTTAGTAACCATTTCTTTGGTCATCAACAATATGGCCATACTATTATATGGGCATCGTGTTCATTAAAAATAATATTATGATTAAATATAAGATGCAAATATGACAACAACAAAAAACAGTTTAGTATTTACCTGAAAAATCCCATATCAACACATCTGTGATTGATTCGTGGATAAAATAAAGACTACCTAATGCCTGAAAAATAAGACATGCATTAATAAATAAATATTAGGTATTATTAGTTTCAAACACAATTCAAATAAAATATAACATCTGCATATATTTATTTAAATAAATAAATCTTTATGCTCAGGAAAACCAATCATCAAAAAGTTGACTAGGTTATTTAAATTTGTATATATATTGAATAAGGTACAGGAAAGAGGGATAAAATCACATAAAAGCCAACACACACAATATAGCCACTACCTCCATATCCTATGGCGGCATCTAAATTGTTAACTGTATTCTTATTTATTTATTTGAGGTATTTAATGTGCACTTTCTGAACCGACTGATTATATCAGCACACAAGAATGTCTTCGAGAGAGAATAAAAGGGCCTATCAATTTTCCTCGGGTTCTTTTACATGTCGCAATCGACATGGGACCAACAGCTTTACCATCCCCTTCAAAGGAAGCTGTGCTCAAGAAAAGTTTGTCGACCCTGGCTCGGTGTGAACCCAAGAACATCGGTTCCTTAGGTCAGCACTTTACCCCAAGACCACCGAGGATGACAACAGTATTCTTCTTGTATATTGTGTCTATTCCCTTTTATGTGTTTCTATTAATTTATTATGATGAAAGAAATTATCCTAATGGATAAATAATTTTGTATTCTACATGGCGGGATAATATATCTCTTTAAGCACCTTTCCTGTATCTTCTTGCCAATATATTTTACATAGTTGGATATTAGTACTCAAAAGTTTTTACAAAACTATGTATTCTTCAAATAGTTCATATAAACTAGGCAATTAAATTAAGCTGTCTAAACTAAGGTATTAAAAAATAGGCATAGTCAGACTTCATAAAATGTGTACATACAGTGAAATTCTCCGCAGAAGAGTAGTCTTCATCAAGATAAACACGAACTTTATCAAACAATCTAAGTTCTTCACTGGACATTAACAGCCTGAAAACAATATTAACTAAAATAATTTGTGTAATATTATGTGAATAGCACAAACAATGTAATGTTGTACATTTTGTGATAAAAAGAATATAATTACATGAGTACAAGTTATTGCGACAATTAAAAATCTTTTCTTCTTGATAAAATAATATTGTATTTTGTAAGCGATTCTTTATTCACAGAGTCACAACGTATTCCCGTTTACAAGACAAATACACATATAATAAATCGTACACCAACCAATTTGTCTCTTAAACAATATTTAGGTAGAAATATATTTTTTTTATTTATTTGTTTTTTGGTTCTATACAAAAGTTTTAAGAAGGTAACTTCAGTTTACGTTGAGCAGTAGCAAGCTTACCTTACATTGTTTCTCTATGGTATAGCTTGTAATATAGGGCCATAGTGTAGTCCATCAAGGTAAGGGCCGTATGCAAGAAATTGATTAAGTGGACACTAGCGGGGGTTTGTTTGGCTCATCATAGGTCAAAAAGTGGAGAGATAGTGTGCTCGGGACCACACTACTGGTCCACTAAGAATTCACTATACGATCTTGCATACCGCTAAGACTATTGCCGTTAAGATTAAACAGAGTGTACATTGGAGCAGTACATAGATAAAACCGCTCGCAACCCAAACAACCCAACCGGAAACTGGATGTTGTGCTTGTCCTAGTCTTAAGTTAGAGTACAGGCATACGAAGCTACGACGGGCCTAGCAAGCTGGTAGTGGAAAATATAAGGCTTGAATAAAAAACTGACCCAGGCCACAGGCTGGAAACCGTAATGGATATAAAGTAAAGTTAAATATATTCAGTTTTGTTTTTTTAAACAAATCCATGATCTATTCTCATCCCATTTTCTCAACTGTTCTATTGCAATAATTAATATTATGGAATTAAAATGCAGATCTTTGACGTGATGAACCAATGCTCTTACCAATGAGCCAGTCAGAATTGCTTCATTGCCAAAGTGATAACTAATATTAAATATAGTTTAAGGCTGAGAATTTTGGTCTCTGGTTCAGTTACTCTCTTTAGGTGTCATTTAACCCGCTCCAGTGGCCAAATGGTCTGAGACAACACTCACATATTTAGACTCACCTGCTGATGAAAGGGAGATCAGGGTTTGAATCCCAGTCAGATCTAATGAGGTTGGGTTTTTTCTAAGTGGTTCCCAATCTCCTTCCAAGCAACTGCAGATGGATTACCTTAGAAATGATTCCTTCCTCATCCCTAAACCATTAAAGTGGTATAATTTATGCGTATAGCCTGAGGGTGTCTACTGAGTTGGAGAAACAAAAATTAGTGGCTTTATGGTGACCTTTTTTGACCCCAAAATTCCTTCGGTAAACTGTTGAACATTATATAATGCATTAATATGCATAAGTCACTCATAGGCAACATTAAACTTTAACTAGATTATTATTATTATTATTAGCACCGCGTCTTACTACCCGTTCGGGTTATACGCACTTACGCAAATGTGTAATGGTAGGGTGATTGTGAGATGAAATGGAGGAGCCACAGTTTAACGTGGAATCCGAACCACGGTGGAGGCCTGGCATTCCTCACATTCACAAGATGTCTTGTCAGAGATGAAGGAAGGGTTTGGTAATCAGATAAATCTGTGCCGGGATCGAGGATTGAACCCTGGACCTCCAGCACAAAAGTCTGACGCCTTACCCCTAGACCGCCAGGTCACCTTTAACTAGATGGTGAAGGTTAACCTTGTCCTTGGTATCACGGTACAAACAATCAGACAACTTGCGGCTAGCGCATGGCATCATGGGTAGTGTGGGTGGCGTGACTTTTGACGCGTCCGCGTTATGATGCGCAGCAAATTTAGAAAAAAAATCGTGACCGAAATATCAAACATTCGAGAATTTTCATGGACTAATGTGACCTTTTTTTTTGCAATTAGTGTCTTTTCATGACCTGAAGACACCCTGAGTGATATATATATACATTTGAATAATTGCTTCAGAGATAATTAATAAAATCAATATAAACTATTTTAAATTAGTGAAAATTATTTTTGAGCATTGGTAATATCATATGATTTTTAATTAAACATGAAAAAAAACACGGCATCAGAAAGTCAATATCTCTAAAAAAAAACAGGATTTATTATGTGTGGCCTGATCTGAATTTTAAGGGCCAAGAGCGTGCAGCACACATTGTCGTTCAGTTCCCACACGTGAGAGATTGACGTCATTCTCTGCCTTATCTTGGGTGGCTATGCTTGTTAACCACTGGAAGTGGCGACTGAAATAAATACAATCAATCAACTTCCTGTGATTGAGATAAAGAAACCCTCTGGGCTCTTATTTACTGTTTACAATAATTCTCTCCCAATTATTTGTACAGTAATAATTAATCAAGTCTTTTTCTCTCAAGAAATATTTGAAGTAGAATATTCATGAAAATTTATGTCTGTATGTCTTTGCATGCTTAAGGTTTTAAACAAATAATTCTTTATTTGTGATTGTCAAGAAATATAACTATACTTTTATTGTAATTTAAATTGGTATTTAAATGTGGATATTTATAAATCTTCAAAAATTATTTTGCCATATTTTAAGGAATCTTAAAGTCCAGGGTTCAAATATCATACCAGCTTATAAGAACTGACATTAAAGTGTTTAAGCTTTTGCAATCTTATAAACTCTCATATATATGCATACCAATCCTAAACCTTTATAAAAAAAAAAGTGACCTGGCAGTCTAGGGGTAAAGTGTCTGACTTCTCTGCTGGGCATCCAGGGTTCAATCCTTGGTCCCAGCACAAATGTATCTGATCGCCAAACCCTTCCTTCACCCCTGACAAGATGTGTATTAATCACAACTTGTGAATGTGAGGAATGCCGGGCCTCAACCATGGTTCGGATTCCATGTTAAACTGTAGGTCCTCCATTTAATAATAATAGTAATAATAAAAATAATAAACTAGATTGGGGTGTGCCAGGTATGGGGCCTTTTTCTCATTCAAAAATATTGTTAAATGCTTCAGCGGTCACATGGTATAAGGCATCACTCTCATGTTGGACCAGTACATATGTATATAAAGAGAACAGGTAGTAAGACAAAATGCTAGAAAAAAAAAGTTTTAAAATGTGTATACGCCAAAATATGTTGATATATTTATTTATTTGTATCATTAATGTAGCTAAGCCCTTCATGTGAAATACTAGAAATACCCTATATAATTCAATTAATTAACTTTGGGCACCTCGAGCACCAAAATGTAGGGCCAAAGGAAGATCAAAATCTTTGGTTTTCTATTAAATGTCCTATTTTCCAAGTTTAAACTGAAACATAATTTTTAATCAAAGGTCACGAAGTAGTGAGGGTGCAGGTACAAGGGATAGAGAGAAACACAGCAGGTAAGTTGCCATTTTAATACCTTAGAAATATTGTGTTCAACACCTTGGCTCAATCGCTAGCGTATTTGCCTACTGATTTAAGGGCCCTGGGTTTGATTCCCGGTATGGCTGAAAATTTATCATTGATGAAAATATGGATTTGCTCTTTCACATTGATAAATTAACGGCCAGTGACTGGATTTTGTGCCTGTCCTGGTCTAGTCTAGTTAAGAATCAAATAGCTAAAGCTATTATTTATGCTTTTAGTGAAGATTACTCCATCTAGATATATCTGAAAGTTCCCGCGTCCAGGTGTCATTTTTCAGTTTTCAAAACTAGTCTAGTTAGATTATAAACAAATGAAGCTAGACAGGCCAGCCGGTAGTGGAAAATGTATGGCTCAAATAAGAAAAAGTGACCAAGGCCACAGGCTGGAAACAGTAATGGATGTAAAGTAAAGAAATATCGATTAGAAAATGTTGCTCAAAGGAACTAAAATAAATAATAAATACAGTAGTTTATAAACTATTTTTCTATTTAAGTTTTTGTTTTCAAATTATCTTTTAAAACAACGACCATCCCATTTCAACTAGTGAAGAAAAGACACTTGGAAACGCAAGTCGAGCCCGCAACCCTTGACTTTGGGTGCTGATGCTCCACCGCTGAGCTGTCAAGGATTCGCCCCATGCTTAAGGTAATTTTTAAAACTATGAATTAAAAATGACCCTAGGCACGGGACGAATCCTGGATAGCTTAGTGGAAGAGCAATGGTGTGCTAATTCAAAGGTCGAGGGTTGAATTCCAGTTTCCAGGTGTAATTTTTCCACCAGTTGAAACTATACCAGTGGCGGCTGCATCAGTAATCTTAGCTCATTTCATCTTCAAATGTTTATCTTGTTGAATGCTAAATTGTATTTTAAGTAAACACAGTAATCAATTACAATAATTACATGATATATTTTCATTAAGACAGTAAGATTAAATTCAGAGGCCCAAACATGGATTTAGCAAGGGCTTTCTATGTTAAATTCACACTGTATTGATAGATCTTAAGGAAGTTAGCCAGGCATTATTTACAGGAAAGGAGGTGAAAACACTATTAATTTATTCAGAGAAAAACTTTTGATAAGGATCTTCATTACCGATACATCTTATCAATAAAGGTCAATAAGCTGATTGGGGAAGTAGCACAAAATTGTACACGTCTATATAGCCATAAAATATTATTATTATTATTAGCACCGCGTCTTGCTACCCGTTCGGGTTGTACACACTTACGCTAATGTGTAATTGTAGGGTGATTGTGAGATGAAATGGAGGACCTACAGTTTAAAATGGGATCCAAACCACGGTGGAGGCCTGGCATTCCTTCACATTCACAAGATGTCTTGTCAGAGGTGAAGGAAGGGTTTGGTAATCAGATAAATCTGTACCAGGACCGAGGATTGAACCCCGGAGCCCACCATAGAAGTCCGACACCTTACCCCTAGACCACCAGGTCACCTTCCATAAAATAGTGTAGCTACTTAGGCCTGCCTACATACATACATACTTAATCATGCCGTTACCTTGTGGGGTAGGTATGAAAATGTGCATCTAGCTCAAAAAACAACAACTCTGTATTTTATTCATCCTCACTAACATTCTCCACACTTCCATATCCTTCCATACTCCATTCACTTCAACAATAACCAAACACCGAGTCGTATATGCTCTTTTATTCTTAAAACTCTTAATGGTTTCCTGTTTCACACATTTGTCTATAACCCTTAAGACACAATTACATGGTCGCCCCCTACACTATCTACCTTCATATATTTGATTCATCACTTGGTCCACACTCATCCTCTCAACATGCCCAAACCAACGTAAGAAGGTAAGATGCTACTTTCACATTGACCTGTTGGATTCCCTTTCAAACGGCACTCCTTCAGCACCCATTCATTACTGACTCTCCATAATGAATGGGTGCTGGAAAAGTATTTACACTCAAAAAAATTTATACCTCATTGCATTTATCATTTGATATTTCTACTCGTTTCAAAGTTAATGAGTATAGTTAATATTTACTCAGTGAGTCCACAATCGTTTATTGACTAAGGATCCCTGTGAACATATCTTTATTTGAATGAAATACCTAATCTCTCAGCCCCTTGATCAATACCATCCAACCCGCCTCGGTGGCGTAGTTGGCTAACGCGCTTGTCTAGTTGAAGCTCGTCTGCTGAGGACGGGGAGATCGAGGTTCAAATCTCGGTCGGGTGAACTGGGGGAGGTTTTTCCTAAATGGTTTTCCACTCTCCCTCCACGCAAATGCGGGTTCACTTCCTATAATTCAACCTTCCCAATTCCTTTTCCATTAGCGTAATTAGTACTTAAAGCGTATAACTCGAATGGGTAGTAGGACGCGGTGCTAAATATTATTATTATTAATAATAATAATAATAATACCATCCACATATTTTTCTTAGTCCAACCAATAAGAATAACCAACCAAATTATTGTTAAAAAAATACAATTTACCCATTCAAAGGCGTGTTAACTTAAATGATATAAAACTTACTTGACAAAAAACTCAACATGCTTCATACTCCTCTCGTAATTCTTCCCGCCCACCTCTTGACAGTGGAGCGCTATGAATTTAGGGTCCAACCTTGTCACTGTCTGCAAGTCACATGTACATCTTCATTAGCAGTCATATATTACAACAATAAATATTAATTATTAATTAGTTATTTTCATTCAAACACTCTTGGATTATAGCTACACCTTTTATGTAAATTAGGTTACCAGTAATAAAAGTAACTTGAAAATAAAGAGCGGATATTATTTTAAACGTTTAGTCCGACTATTTTCTATATTCAATTAATATGTATGAAATGTGCATATTAAATTCAATCAATTAATGATTTATTTAGCCATTTGTCAAAAAACATATTTTTAATGGGAACTCTGGAGTAGGCTATTTTTTATTTTTATTTTTCTATCATTGTGAATTTGATAATGAACCCACATAATATTTCAAACTTTAACTGCCAAACTTTGCTACTTACTATGTTCTATGGCTCAAAATAATAATTAAAATTCATAAAGAAAGAAGATTATAATACAAAATATAATTATATAACAAATAATACCTAATTAAAATGACTTAGTCACAGCTCATGTAAGCCTATGAATCCTAATTTATCTTTTGACCTTTTGGTGGGACAAGAAGATGTAGCTGTTTGTAGGTAAACATTTACCGAATTAGTAGGTAATAACCTACTATGGTGATATCGTTTTTATGATTATGATGATGACCCGTGCATTTGCCACGGTTGGGCAGCAATTATGTTGATAATGTTTTTATGTTCATACATCCCAATGTTGGAATACCAGTTGTCTTACTGCGCATTTGCTATCACATGGCTATGTGATGATCCGATTATATGCCTAACCCACTTTAGGATTACTTATCAGTTATTTATGTTGAAATTAATACATTTCAATGATTGTATGCAATTTTTTTTATTAATTACAGTTACAATAGTATACATTCAACATTAAAATTACATAGTTCTCCCTCGTTTAACCAATTAACGCGGAGAGCCAGAGCTAGATATAAATTATGCTAAAGAATGAGATAGAGATTGCTCAACATACAAGCTGCTCCAGTCCCTTATATATGACCTACCCCTTGCTTCTTGGCCCCCTTGTCTTCAGTGTTAAAACCAACTAACAGGAGAACTGGCCACCTGATGTTGCGAAGGCTACCTTCCTATTGGGTAAAAGGTAGCCAACTCATCACCAGATGTTTAATTAGAACGAAAGAAGTTTTTAAACAAATAAAGATTTAAAATGTAGTATATTTGAATTTATTTCTGAAAATGCCTTAAAATGAGCTTAAAACATAATGAAATGAAATATAATCAATTAAAATAATATTTATAATAATGATATAATTTGGATTTAGAATCTTGTACCGAAATTAAATCATTCAATTTTGCTTAGTCATCCATGGATGAAGTATTAAAAAGAAAAATTACAAACAGTTATTTAGTTACAAAGATAAAAATTATACTTCATCCGTGATTTTCAGATTAATAGGAGGGGCCCAAAACACTATTATTACACTAGATAACTCAAAAAATGTAAATCATTTTAAGTGAGTTAATACAGTTTCCCTTTATTTTTGTGTAAATGGAAAATAATTAAATATTTTTACTTTACTATTCCTGTCTAAATTATAGTAGGCATACAGTAAACCATTAGAGCACATATTTGAGATTGACCATTTACAAATGAATCTTAAAGTGTTCTTACAAATTTAAAAATTGTAACACAACGACTATAATAAGACATGACAAATAAACCTTTCTGATACTTACAGAAAGAAACTCTTCAGTCCATACTTTGAGCATTGTAGAGGGCTGTAATAAGAATTAACAACATTATTATAATTTACAATAATAACCAAAAAGAAGAATTTATAAATAAGCCTTACTCAAATATGCCATACTTAATTCTATAATATTTGTTCAACAAATTTCAGATAAGATTAATAATTGGATATTTGGCTTAAAGTTATCTGGAGAAGGCGATGGCTTCAAACCTCCTTTTATAAAATTATGCAGGGTGTTTTGCTCGCTCTCGGACCATGAGTTTGCCTTATAATAGATGTAATTGGTGTATGAGAAGCACTCAGATGTAATTGGTGTATGAGAAGCACTCAGGGGCCGAGTGTGAGTGAAACATCCTGTACAAATTAGCCTAGCAAAAATTATATAATATTACATTACAAATATTTTACTGTAAAATAATGCTACAAGAAAATATAATACAATAATTGGAACTTTTACTTCAGTCTGATTTTCGTAGAAAGACAGTTATTTGAAAACAGAAACTCATGTTGCCCCAATGGCAGAAAAAAAATGTTGATAATGCATTTAAGCTACCTTTTTAATTAGTTTAATAAATTGTATAAAGAGAAATTATACAGTAATCCACAAGGAGATATTGATGAAAACTTTTAGATGAGACCCGCCTCGGTGGCGTAGTTGTCTAACGCACGAGTCATGTTGATCTCGACCGCCGAGGACGGAGAGATCGAGGTTCGAATCTCGGTCGGGTGAACTGGGGGTGGTTTTTTCCTAAATGGTTTTCCACTCTCCCTCCACGCAAATGCGGGTTCACTTCCTCTAATTCAACCTTCCCAATCCATTAGCGTAATTATTACTTAAAGCGTATAACCCGAATGGGTAGTAAGACGCGGTGCTAAGTATTATTTGTATTTTTTTAGATGGGCCAATACAGAGCGGTCCCTCGGTCAGTAGGCCTATAGCTCGCGTGTGGGCTGACAGTGGTGTTTCTTATAATTATTAATAAATCAAATAAGACATATTTCTAGATTACCAAAAAGAAATTTTTATCACCATGTCTTAATACCCATTCTGGCTATAATCCTGCCAAATTTTAGTGACTTAAAATCAATGATGGTAGTTGAAAGTGAGCTTCTTATAAAAATCAAGAATCAAGCATAAAGTTTATTTTTAAAAACACAATGTATGCAAATGTGTGCCTTTAAAAGTGTTACAGGATGTGCATTTTACCTATACAAACTGGGAATGATGCCTAAGCCTAATTATCACCTTATCAAATAATAAACTGTATTTTACTTAAGATAGCAAATCTTTATTTTATTTTAACATTTAGACAACTCACTAAAGCGTAAACACACTACACATACTAGACCAACATTTGATTTGATCTATGATCCCTTACAATATGACATATTACACTAAAAAAGTCAAATTGTTTATTCAGTAGATAATAAATGAGATTATAATTTATTAGCAAATGGAACAGTAGAAAGGTTTGCTCAAATCAGCTGAGTAATAATCATAATGAGGTTAGGTTGCATTTTTTAGAAGAAGAAAAATTGCCAAAAGCTACAGTTCTTTGGTTTCATTCCCTGTCAAACTATGTAGTCTAGATCTATACATTCTAGTTCAGTTAAAATAGGCTATTTACCTTACATTATGTTATCTGAACATTTTCTGACATAAAACATATGGCTAGTCAAAAAATGAGTAAAAATAATATTTGGGTATTTCTTGTTTTTAACAGTTATTTTTTTATTCAATTAACCTTAAATCTGCTTTGTCGGTATAAGTCTGTTCAGCGTAAGAATTGTTTTCTGAAAGGTCTTTTTCCCTACCATAAATTTATTATATAGTAGGATATTGGTAGGAAAAAAGACCTTTCAGAGAGTAATTCCTACCGTGAATGAATAGTAGCTCGATTGATGGCTTACACCGAGGATTTTTTAAATAAAATGTACTTTGAGAGTATTATTTTATTTAATTGAATGTGCCCGATCAGTTTTTTTAATTGTGTCCCTTTAGAACGATTCCGATTTTTTTTAAACTCAATTATTTAAGTATGATAATATTGTAAAAATCTACATGGACTTCATTAGAACATTAATTTTTAAACCAATCTATTAGTGCCAGGAACAATTCCCATAGTGAAATCTGAATCCTTAGTAAATTTATTACTTTCATACTAAGAACATTTTTGCTGTCAATAATACAATCTAATCAAGTCAAGAGAGTTGAAGAAACAGTCAATGGAAAAACGACTAAACAATATTGTCCACAAAAGAAAGCCCTCAAAGACAAGTTTTATAAGTTCCTTCTTAAAATTCAATGTGTTTGTGAAAGAATAAATCGGAAATATATTAAAGTTAAGCGTGGATATCCAATGGAGAGCCAGTAAATGTAATTTCATATATAAAACTATTAACTTATTGTACTTACTTCTTCAAAAACTGAGCCAACATTTGCAGTTACCAATAAAACTGGAGTACCTTTTTCTGACATTCTAATGGTTTAGTGATGTTTTTTTATTACAAAGACAACTAGCTACGTGGACAAAACAGAATCAAGATGAATGAGGTATTAACCTTCTAAATAATTAGATTAATCTTAATAATATTTCATTTTGTACGGTACTCGGAGACTGTTTTTCATTTTTTTCCCCCTTATAAGTATCAAAACAAAACATTCCTAGACACCACTTTTAAGCCACGCCTACTTTAGAAGACGTCAATGGAATAGAAACTTAGATAACAACTATATAGGAATAAAGTTTTAGTTTGATAAAGAGTACGAAATAATCATTATTGCATACAGCGCGTTGTACAAATTTAACGAACTAAAGTGAGTCAATAAAATGGTAGATTTTATTAAGCATTTTAAATAGGCTAAAAGAACGTTACATTAATGATTCAATACAAATTTAATAGAATAGTAATTTTATATTTAAAAAATTGAGGAATGTTTAACTATCTAAGTTCAACCGATAAAATTTGAATAATTATTGTAACATCCCAATTCATACCAAGCCCCATACCACTAATGACAAAATGAATAAATAAAACTGCGCATGCTTTTATCGGGAGTAATTTTGAAACTAAAACGTTTTAAAATACTCCCGCTCTAAATTGATGAAATAATCAATTATATAGTTTGTTAGTTATTTTAAATATTCTTTTGGTAAATTGGTTTTAAGACATTATTTAATAAGGATATAACTATCCAAGGATAAATACATCGTAGATTTTTTTGTTCTGTGACAATACCGCCATAATCAATACTATTCAACATTCAATTGGCTCCATTCAAATTTCAAAGTTCAAATATGTTATTTTCAC
This sequence comes from Timema douglasi, assembly GCA_901482245.1. Classification (NCBI taxonomy): domain Eukaryota; kingdom Metazoa; phylum Arthropoda; class Insecta; order Phasmatodea; family Timematidae; genus Timema; species Timema douglasi. Next base: position 38,988 of record CABEEJ010002325.1, on the reverse strand, counting down.
TTGTAGTACTTGCTGATCCGAGGAGACCGGCCCCTGTTTACAAATAGTTAATAATTATCACACTTGAGACACCATCAGATTGTAGTGGCACTTTATCTTTGATTCCACTTATAGAAAATAAATAAGTAATAAAAGTGTTCAGGTTAATTATAATAAATAGAATATGATTGAGAATAGACAGGGGCAAGTGTTATTATTTGAATAATACATATATTAGGTAGTAATTGAAGAACTTGACTAAGGTTGGATTCAATTGCTTAGAAAGCTGAAATACAGACAGGATAATTATAATTATTACATCCTATCAATAAACCAATTTGTATTTTATTAATATTTTTATTATAGTTTAATTGCTTTTAATGTAGGGCCTATATATTTATCTAAGATGCATTCATAATGTTATTTAAATACCCATCTTTACTTTTATAGTTCACACCATTTTCTCAGAATGAACTCTATATATTTTATTGGAATAATCCTCTTCACACACACATGCACATGTGAAAATGTTCACATGACAAAAGTGTTCATCCTGCCTATCGAACCTTCAATGTTTAATTGGACTCTCCAAGGTAAAATGTAACAGTAATGTCAGTAGAAGTTAACTAGCCTAGTTGCATAAAATATGCATATTCTTTAACATAACTCCCACAACTAGCCCCACAAATAGTTTGTCAAACTCACTTAAGAAGCAGTGGGTGTTGTTGACACTACCTTCCAAATATTTTTCTAAGGGAGTTCTTTTACAATCTCGTTCCAGCCCCCTGGTTTTAAAACTTGTGATTGGTATGTTATAATGAAATAATTAGCTGGTAATCTTACAAATCTTAGGTGCGTAAGAGACCTGCTATGGAGAAGGGAAGTCCCCTCGAAATGTAAAAATGTGCCGTACAGGGTGTACTTTGTAGTCATAGTTGCATAATATGCAGCTGAAACATGAACATTGAATGTAAGAGAGACTAGTAAAGTGGAGGCCATGGAAATGAAGTTTGTGAGGAGTATGTCAACGCTCACGAAGAGAAACAAGATTGGGAATGAAGCTATCCGGGAAGAGTTGGGGTACGGAGTACATGAGATAGTAGAGAAAGCAAGACTGAGATGGTATGGGCATGTAATGAGGATGTAAAAAAAGAGTATTTAGAAGAAAATGTTGGAAATGAAGTACCTAAGAAAAAAAAATACCGCAAGGGAAGCCAAGAAAGAGACCGGAGGAGCGGATAAAGTGTTTGAGTGAGAAGAGAAGAATGGAAGAAATTAAAGAGTGGTGGAGGATTAGAGGAAAATGGAGGCATTTTTACTAAACTGACCCAGCCATAGGCTGGAAACTGTTGATGATGGTGATGATTACAGAAAAAACTGTCATGAATCTGTCACGACGGTGGTGAGATATAGGCTATAAAATGGTCATACATATCCAGTTTTTAAATTTGTGTGTGTATTAATTTTAACCAAATTGAATTATTTAGATTAGTTTATATCAGCTCTGTGGAGTCAATGCAACAAGCCTTCAACTTGGACCCCTATTTTTCTGTCAGACTACATCAGAAATGGCCAAAGTATATTAATTAGTAATAACAAATTTACTGCAACACAGATGACTTCATGGGAAACGTCTTTGACATAGGGAATTTATATTTGAAGAAATTTTTAAATCCAAATTACAAATCATCATCAACTGTGTCTAGCCTGTGGCCAGGTCTGTTTAGTAAAATTCCTCCATCTTCCTCTTACATTCCACCATTCTTCCTCTTTTAATCTCTTCCCATTATTTTCCTCTCTCTCGCATACTTTGTTATCTGCTCCTTCCATCTCTTTCTTGGCCTCCCTTGAGATTTTTTCCCTACATACCGGTATTTCACTTCCAACATTTTCTTCGGCATCCTCCCTTTTTCCATCCTCAATACATGACCATACCATTTTAGTCTCACTTCCTCTACTATCTCATGTACTCCCTCTACTCCCACTCTTTCCTGGATGGCTTAATAAACATTGGTCCTAAAGAATAAAAAATAAAAAAGTATAAAATCCAAATGATAAATCTACCATATAGTTCTATAATATTATAAGTTTTTTTCATTTTGAAGCCGGGGTCTGTACATTTTTACCAACTCTTGACTCCACCCAAAAATTTCTTCCTATTTAGACTCCACAGCCCTGGTTTATACATTCTTAAAATTCAACATTTCAAACTTGTTAAATGTTGTATTCAAGCTTTTACATTTTTGTATATATGTTTGGATTCATGATTATAAATGGGCTTCACTTTCTAAGCATATTTGGCATCCAAAATCCCAACAAGCTTATGCCCCAGTTGTTTTTGTTAACTCTCCAAACTGATGTAAAAAATAAATAAGATATACAGACCTACAACTCATGGTGTCCCCTCCCTCTCATTACCTGATTTAAATACATGTAAGTTACTTTTAGTTTCAAATTAAATTAACTATCGTTTATACACCAGTTGTGGTCAGCTAAGGGCCAGGGCCAATAATCAATATATCCTCTTGATCCTTACATCATTTATTTTAGTCTTATAACTATTGACTGAATGTATTTCAGGAGAGACAGACCAGTATTCGTATCGACCTTCTCTCCTCAATGCTCCAGACCTTCCATCCTGGATCCACTATACATACAGTAAACATGAGCATATAGGTTACCTTTATGGAGTCCCGCCACTAAAACATAAGGATATTGACATCGAGATTGTCGGATTGAACCAGAAAACCTACGAGACAGGACAAACAACAGTCCATATGAAGGTGCATGAGAAAGTAGATCCCGCAAGATATGAAGTCCAACTGAAAATAAATAACATGAATGTGGAAAATATGTTTGATACTCAACGACTGAAACGTCTTCTTGATGTATTCAGGCAGAAATTATGGAAGGAAAGTGAAGATGATCTGTACGTAACGTTCCTTGCATCGGCTGTCGAGCTTGGAGCGAGGCTACCATTACTTCCTGATGAGAAAGAAGGAATTGTGATGAGAATTGGTAGTCAAGCCACCTTTTCATCACTTTTAATCGATCTGCAGGAAGAGGTGAAACCTCTGTGGAAACTAAATACATGTCCGCGGAATTTCAAACGTACTACGGTGGAGTGGTTGTTCCGAGATGCTGGATTTGCTCTGGACTGGTGCACATTCAGATTAGTGGAAGACACCTCCTCGTCTTTAAGACAGCATGCAGGCCATGTGGACACAGGCATCATCGACCAGTACAGACCTCTCGGCTTGGGAAAAGAGGATCGCTGGTCTAGACCTACCAAATCAGGTATAGTTTAATGTATTTTTATATCCTGATGTGTTCAATTTCAAGCACCACTACTACTTAGATGTCAGTTTGTGAAAAGAAATTAATTGCCATGTTTGTTTACTATAGTGCAGAAATATATACTAGAAACATATATCTCAAAATGTAACTAAGCAAAGCAAGTTCTCTAACTTACAGGGTTATAGTAAGGTACAAAATAGATGAAAAACAGTATTTTTTTAATAAATACTAGCATAGTAAAATCTTTCATAATATCCATCATATAATATAAATTATATGGTTGTCATAATTTTAAGTGTTATAATAAATATGAAAATACCATTATAATTCACAAGCTGTAATTTTTATTATTCTTTCCCCGAATAAAATATTGATCCCAATACTTCCTGTTATTGATTCTTTTCTTTCGATACTAGTACTGTGGTATAAATATGTTTCGTGAGTAGAGAGATATACTTTTGTTTTGGATACCACATCTCTAGGTGTGCCGCAGAGAAGTTATGTCGGAGAGTTTGTTTTGACTCTGCTGGTGCCAATGCTTGTGATGCTGGTGCTAGTTCTGATGTTGTCCTTGATATTGTGTTTCCACCATGAGGGAATTACCAAGAGGAACAATCAGACTCCAGCTACTCAGATGGTACAGTACACCGCAGTTCAGAAAGCATCACACACACTTAGATCACTGTCGAGTCAGCGGCAAGTGTCCATCTCGACATCAGAACAGTGTTCTAGTACTGTTTCTCGGTCACGTACAGGCAGCCCCAACAGTTCCCTGCCCCGTACCGCCTCCCCCAGGTAATATTCTGGAGTGATCGACTTGTCTTTAATACAACCTGATCTTATTCAGTTATAAAGCGTAAAACTAACCTTCGTATAGTCATAATTGAGGATAGCTATCAGTAATATAATGAAAAGGTAATTGTTTTTAAGGTCCTCTAGTCCTAAAAATATTTTTTTTTTACAATTTTGTGTTGAAGCTGACTTCTGCCAAGACATATATGACTAAGGCTTTACACAATCTACCATTTTTGAGATTTCCCAAGGGTTTGTGTTTGAAACTCAAATAGACTTATAAAACAGGGTTGCCATTATTTACTTACTACCAAATTCCATGGGTTTTCCAGTAGTAGTTCCCATCTTGCCAAGCAGCTTGGATTGAAGAAAAGAGTAGCCTAATACAATTTCATTTTTATCAAACTGACCAAGTGTAAATTTGTGCAACTTATGTTTAAAATAAGATGACTTAAGATTGCTAGAGAAATACATCCTTCTGACACTTGACAACTCTTGTTTAAGGGTTGATGAGAAATGTTTGATTCAGTGCACTTATTTCTTCAGCTAACTATATTGTATATTAAAAGACCTACTATTTTAAGCTTTCAGTGAAATGTCCCAAATTAACAAATATATTCCAGTATTTTATTTAATTTTTCAAAACTCCCTGTTTTTTCCCATACACCAAAAATCCCCCCC